>OMNM01033782.1:0-32635 GCA_900302745.1 Parablennius parvicornis | reverse complement strand
TATATAGCAAACAACACACACACACACACACACACACACACACACACACACACACACACACACACACACACACACACACACACACACACACACACACACACACACACACACACACACACACACACACACACACACACACACACACACACACACACACACACACACACACACACACACACACACACACACACACACACACACACACACACACACACACACACACATACATGCACGAACACACATACAAACATAAACACACACACACACACACACACACACACACACACACACACACACACACACACAGTCATGGCAAGCTCTCAGAGTTTCCTCATATCTCAGCCTCATTAGGCTGGATGGCCTGTTATTTTGTGGAGGCAGCGCCACATGGAGATGCAGTGTGCACGCTAATGAACCTCTGCCTGCCTGCGTGCGAGCATATGGACAGGGAAACTGAGGAGAGGATGGAGAGACATGAGTCAGAAGGCCAGACTCAGGCCTGCTTTCACCGTCGTTGACAATGAGACAGAGGGAGGCAGGGCGAGCTGAAGAGGAGGAGGAGAGAAAGAGGAGGAGGAGATGATCGACTGAAAGGGAGGCCCACTGGTGGCTCGTGTTCTCCGTCTACTTTTGCCCTCTTTTACTTGTCAAAGGATTTTCCTATCCCCACAGACTGGGAAGAAAGAGGTTTTTCCCTGCTGTGCAGCTATCAGGAGATAATCATCTGCTGTTCAGTGTTCCACACAGACAATCACCACAACAGTGAACAACGAGACAAGCTTCCACATGGGGGAGTTCAAGAAAAAAAAAAAGAAGAAAAAAAAAAACCAAAGAAGAGAAAAAAAAACAAGACTTTCATTTGTAAGTGAGGCGCTGGCATGTACTGCAGCTTACAAAAACACATCAATCGCATCATCTATCAGCTCTGCCAGAAATCAAGAACATCAATTTTAATTGTACAAGGACAAATAGCAGTAAAGTATCCTGGACTGAAGCCTGCTGGCTGCTGCACCTCAGCCCATGTCTTTGTCACAGTGACACACAGTTGTACTTGGAGGTCCATTATTTCACTCAACTCTCTTCTGCTTTGAACTGGCTGCCAAATCGGAGGTGCCAAAGCTGTAAATAGTCCCTCTGCTGAATTCACTAATACACCTCTACAGCTAATGTATCATGTAAACGTGACTTTAAAAGGATTTCAGATTTACTGATGTGCACAACTTTCCACATTCCAATTCAGGATTGTGGTAACTGAGGAAATTATGTTTCACGCAAAAGCCCAACTTCAACATTTCAAATGTGAAAGCAAACAGAGGGTTGTGTAATTCAACTCTTCACTATGAAAAGTACTCTAATAATGAGTAAAGAACTCTGCGGGCAATTACAGAGACGACTGAACATCATGAAATTAATTCGAAGGGAACTTACCTGCTCTGACGTTGTCCATATCACATTTACACATGTCAATAAGATATAAGACACTGCACATTGCTTACATTTTCCAGGCTCATGCATTTATAAATTTGTGAGAGGGGGTGTGTCCACCTGCAATTAGCTTCACCGTAATGAACAACCTCGGTCCAGGAAAGACCCTGATCTGCATGTTCAGATGTTTCCCTGCTGCAACACATTGGAAACTAATGATTGCATCATCACCAAGCTGCCAAGCAAGTCCAATCAGGAGCATCTCTCCCACCAGGTGTGTTGCAAAAGGGAGAAAGTCAAAACATGCAGGAGACCACGTTTAGAAACATCCTCTGCTCTGGAGTGTTTTTAAAAGTCTGTAAGTGAAGCAAAGTGCAGGCAGGATGTATTTGGCAAAAAAAAAAAGACTCACTGGGATTGTAGTTGGAATATGTACACTTGAGCTTGTGATAGACGCAGGTATCGCGACGGGCATGGTCTGGCCGTTAGGCAGCTGTAAGAGGACAGGGAAGGTACCAGACACTGGGCTAAAAGAGGAGAGACAGGGAGTCACCTTGAGGCAAACAACTTTCTTGTCAAATCAAAACTCTGCATGTGTCATGTATCAAAAAAAAAAAGGGTGAGAAGTAAAAACAATGTCAGACGCAGGCAAGAACAGAAGAAAATCAAAGATTTATGAAAACAGCAGCTGTGTAACAGTCAAACGAGGCTACTAAAAATCTATGTTACCTTTACAGTAAACTTAATAAGCACCATCAGTGTTGCTCCTATCAAGATGTCTGGTAAAGGAGATTTCACAATCTGAAAACACCAGCAGTTTTCATTTCCATCATCCATGTCAAGGTTTTAAAATGCTGATGAATGTTTAGGAATATCTAGACTAGCACAAAACATCACTTTTTTTTTTTTTTTTTTACAATTGAAGGTATATCATAAAGAACTACTCTCCTGTTCATGGTAGTCACTGGTTGGACATATTTATGTGCTGGAGATAAAGCTTCACGCCACACACACATCTAATAAGTCCACATGGGACAAGATTTACCTCAACTTCAACCTGAACTCGCATATAGATTCACAAAGTAGTAAGAAATGTATTGCACTGCATTCCTTATGCTACAGTACACATGAGCCTTTTTTTTTTTTTTTTTGAAATTCATCATCATAAAAACTTAAATGTAAATTAAAGGCTGAAATACAATCGTTGACATGGATGAGACAGTGAAAACTGCTAATTTATACAGGTGCATCTAGAAAAAAGAAGAAGAAGCAGTGTATAGAACAGTTAGTTGTATTGCCAAATAATTCCACACCCACAACACAGAAACTAAGAAATTTCCATTTTAATTTTGACTGTGATCATTGTGACCACTGGTTATAAACGAAAGGAGGAAACTCTGATCGTGTAAAATATTTGAGATATTGCATTTTGGTTTTCATGATAGTGTAACAGTTTAATTCAACAGTGGGAAAATGGAATCATTTAATTTTATTCTTATTTTTTGAGACACACCTGTTGTGTAACAGAGCAACACTGAAGGTTTCTTTCTGAAGATGAAATGTATGTTTACGGCCCAAAGAAATTTCCTTAAAAGTGCAAAGATAAAACTTAAAAACAAACAAGCACATGCCTCATGAAGTATGAGCGCACCAAGACAAATCTACACAAAAAATAAATTAAAAAAGAAATAATGATTATATAGAACTAGGAATTTAAAAAAAAATGGACATATTAAATTACTTACACTATAGGCCTATTAGTGGATGGGACTTGGGTAATAACAGAGCTAGATGTTGGCGATGGGAGAGCTTGCTGTATTACAACACTAGCCTCTGAGGTTGCTAGGAGTACATTGGGAACTTGGAGGGATGCAGGATGGACTATAGTGGATGTTGGCAGTGAGGCTGGCTGCAAAGATAAGTCCTGGAAACATCATACAAGACCTTAGCTGCAAAAAGTGTTTCATAAAAACCAGACGACTAAATATTCCTCTCAAATGATGCTGCTACTTTTATGCTTTCCTGAACAATAGAAACAGGAGTGACTGTTATGTGCAGTACAGCGAGTATTTTCCACTGTATTTCGACAACATATGAAAAAAAAAAAAGTATAATTTTAGTAGTTAAGTTAAAAAACAAATCACATAGAAGGGAGCAAAATAAAACACTTTAAAGTGAGTATCTAAATCTGTGGAGTTGTAGATTACTGACTAAATTAGTGAGGATACTGGTTATCAGACTCGTAAAAACAGAAACATGTACCTTGTCGTCGTTTGTTGTAGACTCTGGGTGAGGCAGAGGACTATCTCGATGGGTCTCTATAGTCGCGGGTTCTTCGATTTTGTTGCGTATGATCGGCGTCGCAAGCGGCGACAAGTCAAGAGGTAACTACATCACAGCATCAAACACAAAGGGGCAACTCAGCATCGGCAAACAAATCCATATTATCATACGAAAAGCGTAACATTAACATTTACCTTTTTAATGTCATCCTCTGTTGCTTTTTTGAAGTCATGGTCGAAAGGACTTGCGAGTTCATTGAAAAGCCCGACTTCTTCACAGTTCTTGAGAAAGCGGGTGGGCGTAGGGGTTTGGTCTGCAACGCAGCAAAGCTTCAGCACAGAGAGCGCGGCGGGAAGGCCGAACCACACACGAACATAAAGTCACTCACCAGCAATGATAACACCATCAGTCCTCGCTGGACCAAACTTCAGGGTCATCTCATGTTTGTGCTTGTGGACAGCCAAGTGGTCTTCATTTGTGAATCTCTGTGTGGGATCAATGATGCAGACACAATAATTAGCCTTGATCTAGAACAGGGAAAGTTTCACAAGTCATGCAAATTTTCAAATCTCATCCTGACATGCACTTATTATAATGTTTAATGACATCTTTCTGTCCATATTGTTTAGTTTACGTAGTTATTATTCATATTGTCATGCATTAAACAAAGACAAATGGTAAACACTTTTTTTACTGAGAAATTATGTGGATGGGGAATGAAATGAAGGTTTACTTTACAGAAAAAGGGTCTCAAAAAATGAAATCCTGCTTCAACACACCAGATTCAAATGACTGTTTGGTATCCAAATTCAACAAAACTGGAAACCTATTCATTTGAATAGGTTTCTAGTCAAATTAAATGCTCATCACATGTCTGTGGAATTTGGCCAAAGGCAAACTAAGACAATTGTCAAGTCCATTAATCAAGCTCATCAAAACAGCACAAAATAAGAAAAAACAACAAACACACAAGCAGCTATTGACCGGAGTGCTGTGTATAAACAGATAAACGACAAATCCGGCATTTGCAGAAATACATTTGCAAGAAACCAAATTTAAATAATAAAATTAGCTTTACAATCATGGGTTAGTCTTGGAAGGCCATAGAGAATAGATAAGCTTATACAAAAAGAAAAAAGAAAGTAGTTTGGCTCATTAAAAATTGATGTAGAAAAAAAGCAATGAAAATTACTTTTTGGCTCAAAGCGCTAAATAAATCAGTGAATTCTTGTCCAGACATGCATCAATAAGACATTATTGCATACATATTACTATGTATCACAGGTTAGTGCATCTGGCACCAACAGGTAGTATGCTCAATGGGGGAGTTCAATCACAGTAACAAGGAGGATCATCCTCCCACAGTTTGAAAACACTGGCTTTAAACCTTGTAATTTGTATCTAAATATTGACTTAAAACATAGAGTAAAGCATTAATACTAGATGACAATAGAGAAATGTAACATTATAGTCTGCCGTAGCTGTGGAAAGAGAAAACACTCACCTGTCCACAGCCAGGAGCAGTGCATTGGAAAGGTTTATCATCACTCATATTAAGGAATTCCTGTTTCCTCGCCCTGTCATCAAAGAAAAGCGGATGAATATCAGATCTATAAATGTACTTTAGTGTTTTTCACCATTTATAAATGTGAGTAAACAAATCTGAGTATGTGGACAAAGCCTGTGGATGAAGGGCGGCTGCTGGGATTGTTTACACCTCGGTGTCATCATGTTGAGTCTCGGTTCACTTGTTCAGGACAATAAAATAGCAGGCGAACGGAGGCAAACACGCACAGTTCTTCTCCCGCTGACCTCTCGATGTAACAGTTTGTGTGCATGAGACGTCGAATGAACAACAAACAACAGCCGCGAACACAGACAAGCTCCACTGTTCAGGCGCATCCACGGAGCATCCTGATCCTTTCGTTAACACACCAGCGTCGCCATGTTAGGACCCAAATATCACAGTAAACACGGGAGGTGTCAACGTTTATTTCAATGCTGTCTCTTTGTACGGAAGCACAAGTAATTCACAGTCCCAGAAAAAAATTATTTTATCGCATTTCTGTAGCCATTCGCTGGCAGTTTAAGGGCTCACTTACCCCCTCAGCCACAACCCTCGATTAACCAAATCTCACGGCCGTGCGGAAATATCGCGAGAGTTGTCAGTGACACTTCCGTAAACGTCACAGTCATACATAAACAGTCAAATGTGATCTGACAAATGTTACTTGTTACTTACCGATGTGTGCAATGTAACTGATAACACGTGAATAAACACATAATTGTTTCAAATGTTTTACCAAGTCATATGGCAAACACAATTCGTTTTAAAACCTTATTTCAATTTAATCCTGTGTTGACAAAGGTGAAAGTAATAATAGAAACAATAGAAAATGCATTGCAGTTTTTTTTTTTAAATTCTCGAATATGCAAATAATCGAGCGAAAGATCCACTCCAATTTCTGTCTTCTTTTCTATAAAGCTTTGAATGGTCTAGGGCCTAAATACATATCAGATTAACTCGTAGAATATGAGACTTTCAGAGTTCTGATGTACTCAGGAAGAAATTTACCAAGTGTAAGGTGAAGTAGCGTTTAGTTCTTACTATCCTCAACTTAGGAACAAACTTTCTGAATACCAGAGGACTGCTGACACAATAACTTATTTTAAAACAGTTATTTGCTCAGGCTTTCTAATATAAAATGCCTTACATATTTTAATAATTTTATATAAAGTATTTACTTTATCTTTTCTTCTTTTTATGTCGTTCTAAAATGTTGTTTTAATGTGTTCTATAATCTTAATTGCTTTACATTAATTGCCTTGATTTTATGTATTTATTTTATTTCCTTGTGAATTGCCTTGTGTCTGAATGATTCTGTACAAATACATTGGCTTTGCCTATTATAACTTTCTAGTTATTTTGAAAACATTTTTAACCTCAATTTTTGGTGCTGGGAAGAACAGCGAAACAAAAAGTTATTGTTACCAGTAGTTGTTTTGTGTCCAAAATGTAATGCAATAAGTCATTTCAAGTGTAGGGGACATATTCTGTGCATGTGTAGTGGATCAGTATTTAAAGAAGCTGTGGGGAGTAAAACCTGACAACATTATTATTGTAGGGAATGTCTGACTGTGTGAGACAAAAACCCTTTAATATAACCATAAAGGATTAGGTGAAGACATGTTTTTAATGTAAAAATGCTGCAAATGTGAATCAAAAAAAAATTTAAATAAACCTAACACTGCATGTCTTATGGCTTCAACATCTCACCTATCGAAGGTTAATAGTAAAGTTTGGATCGACAACCAAAGAACCTTAAATCTTCTTGCTTTGATCAAATTGGGAGTACTTAGAAGGAAAAAAATGGGCAAACCCTTTACCTCTCTACACGCTCAAGTGCGAGACATTTCTTGCTTTTAATTCTATTAAAGCAGCAAACAGAATGATTCAGTGATTGCGGTACATCACCTTCTGGAACCAGACCGGGGACTCTCTTCATTGAATAATAGTCACAATCCAATATTTAGCTTAATTAAATCATCTAGATTTATTCAGTGGCATTTACAAAAGCAAGCATTGACTTGCTGCCTAAATCACAGTACTATTAAAACTGCAGCTGAATTCATTATGGTGGACCCCAAAAAAGCTTGCACGTGACGCAAGAAACAAGGCTGATTCATGAGTTCAAGCAGCTGCTTCACATAACAGATGACATTCATGGGGACCAACTGCTCTATGCTGTGTTAGCACGATATTCCAGACAAAAGTTGCTGCCATCAGTAAATAGTCAAATACATGTATTTTAATCACGTAATTTCTTACATTTGTACAATACATGCTTTGCTCATTTCAACAGTGTCTGAAGGACGTGAAAATTTACATTTCCATGACACCAACACGGAACAATTTTGGTAGCCACAATAAAATATGTAGTCACATCTGTAATGAAAGTTGTCTGACAGCAGAGTTTTACATAGCAAACAGGATCAGGAAAGCAACCATCAAACAGAAGAGTCCCATGGCTTCAGACAGGGCAAATCCCAGGATGGCATATGAGAACAGCTGCTGCTTCAGAGATGGGTTCCTGCACACAAGGAGAAGCAAGGTTAAAAAAATTAATCAAAGTCTTGCTTTTAGGAAACTGCAAATGTTCAGTAGTTTAAGATTAACACAAACCTAGCATAGCCAATGATGAGACTACCGAACACTGTCCCAATCCCAGCACCGGATCCAGCTACTCCGACTGTGGCGGCTCCAGCGCCAATGAACTTGGCGGCAGTGTCGATGTCCCTGCTGATGGCGCTGGTCTGGAAGCCTCTCAGTACCTGGCTGACTGGACTCTGTGGCATCACAGCAACGGTGTTCTGGAGCAAGACGTGACAATGAAAATTCACCTTTCAGAAACAAGTCAAAGCTGCAATGACACCAACTACTGACAAATAAAAAAACCTGATTAAAGTCCATCCAAATGTTTTGTAAGTATTTGTCATATTGTAATGCATTAATGACACATAATGAAGTTTCTTCAATTAAACAATAAAACTGATTAAAACAGAAACTCTTAAGTCCAGAGTGGTGGAAAGTCAGCTATATGTACATATTTTGTTTGTTTACACACAATTCGAATACCCTGAAAAACTGCAACAAAATTATATTTCATAACGGTAAAGCTAGATTCTAACATCATTGCAGCAGTCAGTAGAAGTCTCCTAGTCCTCTTACCTCTGTTTTGCCATCAGGTCTGGACAGCACAGAGGCAGACAAGGGTCTGTAAAGAGCCCGGGAACCAGCACGGACCTGCAGAAATAGTAACAGATCATTTTTAATTCACAGTGAAACAGTAATTTACACATGAAAAGGTGTTAATAACTATGCCTAAACGGTGGGCACATGTGCAGGTGAGAGGCACCTTCAATGTCACTTTGTCAGTGTCATTCACTGGAGTGCACACAAAGAGTGACCTATGACATTCAGTGACAACTACAAGCACAACTTGTGCCTTCAAAGAAAGTCTAGCTTACTGTTCAGCCTTTCTGCTCAATAATTTAAGTTCTAAAATCTTATGAGGAATCTTGCTAACTCCAACGCATTATAGTGTCAGCTGATTACCTAATATGACACTCAAATACCAGCAATATGACCTTGGAAAAGAAGCTAGACAGTCTCAGTAAAGTGTGTCCAAATGTACATATTCTAATCTGCATCCTCCTCTTGAATAGTCTGTGGAGGAGTCTTTCTTGGCCTTCATGCTACATTCAGCTAACAGGAGGCTTACATGACCTTAGCTGCCGGCCATCACTGAAAATGTCCGCTATGGGCAACAGCAGAGCTAAAAGTGCACGCGGCTCCTGTAAATTGCATGCATTTCACTTCAAAGACGAAGAATCTGCACAGCTCGTGCAGTGGGGCAGTGAAGCTCCCGGCTCTTTAGCATTAGCTCACCGGGCTGCCGGCCTACACACAGATACCCTTGTCAGGAGGCTGCAGTCAAGTTCAACCAGAGGCCCAGCTGACTTACCGCAGGAACTCCGCTAAATCTACAGCTCGGAGACGCACAGAAGACAAAACACTCACCAGAGCCGGCGTGGAGACGAACTTTGCACAGGCGTACATGTTGTACTTTAGGTAGTTTTAACCGGTGCGGTCAGGTTTGGTTGAAGCCCGGGTCTCTCTGCGGAAGAAAGACCGGAGAGAAGTAAGGTCAAACGGGTGTAAATCTGCTCCACAGACAAAATACAGACAATGAGATGAACATCGACATGCACTCTGCACGCTTTCCTCACTGGTGCGGCGCGGAGCGGAGCTGAAAGAGAGGATGAAGAGAGATTTGTTTCTCATTCAAACTGCCATGACAAACTCACCGACTGCAGAGGTCGAACCACAGTGGAAGAGTGGGCATGCGCGGCTGACGTATATAGAGGCCCGGATGATGACAGGAGAAGGTCATTTCACTCAAACTTTATTGACACATCTGTCTGGACAAAGTTCCAGTAGAATACAATAAAAATAGAATTATTTCAGTTACTAAAGTAATTCAACACATTCAATTGTTTTTTCTCATTATTTTTGTATGAATGATACATAACAGTTATTTAAAATAAGTTAGATTTTAATTTAACAGTTCTCCTTCATGTGAGGATCATGAGATAACAGACTCTTGGGCACAAACATGCAAAAGGACACCCACTCATGTGCTGTGTGAAAACCTTTGAAATTGCTATGAGAGTATTTTTATGCTTTGTCTAACTTGTTTCACTTGCCATATAGTCATTAAATTCCAAAATCGTCTATAGAATGTGTTCTCTTTTAGCCTTATAATAATAGGTGAATTCCTCAATCAAATAAATCTCCATCCAGTAAAAACAGTTCTTGTTTGGGGGCATTTACATTAGGCCAGTTCCTGGTTATTTTTTAATGTTCTTTTTTTAATTTTCTTTTTGAGACAGATTTAGCCTTTTTTTGGTAATATATGTGTGGTCTCCTCTATGAACTCTAGCTTCTTCCTATAGTTCATAAACATGTTTATGAGATTAATTGGTGATTGTAATTTGCAGCATTGCAATATCTTGATATTACAATACCCTGGTAGATTTGCGATGTGGCAGTGTAAGACAGAAACTGTTGTAGTAGCATTAGCATCAAAGCTACAGTGAATATGAATTTGACAAAACATCCATGCTGGATATTGCAGGTGGATTACATGGGTTTGGAGACTTTCAGTTTTTCGCAGGAGGCATTGTTGAAGATGGCATCATGCTAAAATGGCACTTGTATGTCCGCCAAGGACGTAATATAATCTTTTTTTTTTAAGTCCAGGTCCACTTGAGATCAAATTTTGTTGTATCCTGCATCCCGACTTAAATGAGTTGACACCCATGCTCTAAAACCTTCCATGCTCTCGATGTTTAGATGTTGAGTGTTGAAATGTGTTTTTATTTAACAAAAAAAAAAAAACAGTTTTGACAATATTAATCTACCATTGACGTAAAGAAAATGAATAAATTCATAAGTAATCTCGCTCTCTCTCTCTCTCTCTTTTTTTTTTTTAACAATTCCCTGCAGGGCAACACAACAGACCAAACCTACCTCTCTGTCTTGAACCTGAACCACACCGATGCCTCTTAGTCAAGAGACACCTTTATTGTTGGGAAAACAAATAAAATGTATCAAATAAATAAATAAATGGAGCATTGTTGTTTATTTCAAGTCATCTACTCGATCACTGCTGCCCTGCTGAAACTACTCACCAGAGCACTGATGATTGTAATAGAAAGCAATACCACCATTATTTGTGTTTAAATAATACTTACATTAGTACTCAAATAAAATAAGCAACTCATTTGTTTTTGTCATCATAATATACAGGAAATCTCAGGCCATCACGGCTGTGATTGTTGAGAAATGGGTAATATATATATTTGTATGCATTTGTTTTGATCCTATTGAATGTCAAAATATTTTGTTGTACAATACATGTATTTACATTTATTACGTAATTGTTAATTTAGTAATATTAATATTTACATTTATTACTGAATGAGTAAATCTAGTCTCCATCACAGCACTAGTACCTATGCAGTTTGCCTGTATCGTGGTAGTACAGTGGTAGTGATGGGTTTTCTGATGTTACACATTATGGAGTCGGGCAGGAAAAACAGCCAGTCGAGACTCGTCTGTGTGTGAGTGTGTTTCTGCATTTAGAGATTTGAAGTAATTGGTATTTTGTTGTGTTGTTCAGAAATAAGAATAAAAACCAAAGTATCAGTGCCAGCATGTGCAAGGAACATTTCGACAACAGAAATACTTTAAATTGGGGGAGGGATGTTAATTTTTCAGCGCTGCCACATGAAAAAGTTACAATTGTGTGGAGGACTGAGCCCGAAGTTCACTTCAGTTATGCCCAATATTAATATTTATCTTTATTAGAAAGCCTTTTATGACATGGTCTGTTTGAATACTGCGCCAGCTCTACATCAGGGTTGAATTTCTCAGCATGTTTTGTCCAATAATGATGAATCAAGTTTTATTTCTTGAAGACATTAATCTGTTCAACTAAAAGTGAGCATTTTAGCACTTTGTAATCAGGTCTTTAGCACCTAGATGTCCACGTATTGGTAACAATTCTGCATTCTGCATGAATCTTCCTCTGTTACGAGCTCACAAGTTTATAGAAATCCTGATGAACTGATTTTCTGTGTTCCATCTTCATGGGTGAGATTTGGATGTGGTTGTCCGGGCATTCTCTCCACCTTGCGTGGCCCTACAAGGAGCATGTGCTCTTGATGGCATAGCTCTGAAATAACTAGTGATCGAGTGAGGCCATCTGGGAGAGATTCAAAGTCAAGCTGCTATTCCTCCATATTGAAAGGAGACAGTTGAGGTGGTTCGGGTATTTCATTAAGATGTCCCCCCGGTCGCCTCCCTTAGAAGTTTACCTGGAACATCTGACTGGGAGGCGTCCAGGAGGTCAGTCAGAAATCGCTGGAGAGATTCTCTAGTCTGGGGGAGACTTGAGCTACCCCCAGAAGAGCTGGATAGATGGATGGAATACATTTCAACATCTCTGGTGTAGTTCCAGCTGTGCTTGTTTTTGTGTGTATGGGGGAGAAGACATTGTGGTCCAATGTCTTTCTGTGAATGTTTGTGTTTCTCTAGTAACCCAGGTCAGCCCAAAATACAAAGGAAAGCTTGTTCGGTTGATTGGTGTCTCTGAATTGACCATACATTTGAAACTTCGACACTCTCCTTTATCCCGTGTTAGCTGGGAGATGTACTATGGGGAAGTGTTATCAGCAAAAGTGAGTAACTCACTAAGGAGCCATCCAACAAATCATCTGTTCTGATTTATGTGACCCAGGGTTGCAGGGTGCTGGAAGTGAAGGCAGAGTACACCCAGGACAGCTCACCGGTCCATCATAGCAGACAACTACACACACTGTCACACTCACAACTATGGGAAGTTTAGAGTCACTAAATAGCTTCAAATAAAGATAGTGTAGATAGAGGATGAAAACCAGAGAACCTGGAGAACACCTACACAGTCACAGAGAAAACATGCAAATACAGAATGTCCAACCTGGTTTCGAACCATCTTGATATGACACAAGACTGCTAGCCACAACACCACCGTGCCTCCATACTTAGAAAGACATACAATTACAATATCAACCTAGTAGACAAAAAAAACCCCTGCTTATTTGTCCTATAATCCTATCTTGCCAAGCTTCAATGTGAAAGAAAGATATTAAGTTAAATTAGGGTGATCGGGAGTTGTATCTCATTGTAACAAATATTAGAAATAAAAGCAAATCTCTCCCAGACTCAATGCATCTATATCCTGTAGGTAAAAGTAGAATTCAACCCGTATTTCAGCATCAGTTTTTCTCTCATAACAAAACCTGCCTGCTGCTGTCCACTACCATCACCTGTTGTGGTGTGAATTTAACACTCTGTCCGGAGGGACTGATGGCTCGGGGCCTTATCGGTGCCTCTCACATGCTGATGGTGGAGCTGTAGGCTACCAACACCAGGCGGATTTGTAATCGTGATGAATGACTCCACAGCAGCTGGTCTGTGATGGAAAGGTAATGAGCAGAGGGAACCTGCTTTTCCTGCACGCTGGCTTAAAGGAAGGAAAGTCCCAGTGGCTCCTCAGATATGATCTTTTCAGTTTTACAATGTGCCCAAAGCCACTGATTTCTGACCTCAAACGCATGGAGCAGCATCAGCCTGTACATCATGGATGTAGCAGAAATCGAGAAAAAGACAGTGACATTCTTCTCTCCACAGGGTTGCAATGTAAATCATTATAAATCACATAGACAAGGAACACATTCAATTCTGCAGTGTTACACTAAAGAAAAGAGGAGCACAGTCTGGTAAATACTGTACCGACTTTACGGTACTTGTTATCACTACAGGTCAAAAAAATTGTGTTGCATTAATAGCAAGACTGTTCTAGCAACCTGACACATGCAACTCTCCTACAAAAGAAACCAAGGTCATTCTCATAAAGCTCCAGCAGAGGGTGCAATACGGTGTAATGTGATCTCAGCCTTTTGTTGCTGGGGGTCATAACTGCACCAAAGAGGGGAGACGAATATGGTTTTCACAACAATATTGGAATAAAACTCCTGGATTAATGAAAACATGCTGTTATCGCTTTTGAAATGCAATTATCCAGAAAATAAAACACTCTTAATCCCTTTTTTTGTGATAATTATTGGTTTGAACGTCTCTTTATATGTACAGAAAAAGCAGTTTGAAAAACTACCATGTGACATATTTATATTGTCACCACTTATCCTGCCTTTCTGTTAATGCACAATGTAAAACAAAAGAGGGAACTGTAGGACTGAGAGTAATACAGCAACCTATAGGTCAGAGCTAACCCAATGATAAAACATGAAGATTTACAATATATTAATTGCACGACAGCACATATCAAAGTGGCCGTTAACTACCTGAGGTCAATGTCATACTGTCTAATTAACCGGGCAGCGGCTGTGTGGTCCTACATGGCTGTGGAAGGTGGAGAGAGCAGCCGCGCTCACCCACCTCCCCACCCCCAACACCCTTTACCCACCTTTTACTTCCTCCCATTCGGAGGCACGCACGCACTCGCTGTCTGAGTTCTTGCATAGAACACTCCGAGACATTCCATTTGCATGCCCGCCCCATCAAGCTGGATGCACTCAGACTGGTAATAAAAGGCATTGACCCCCTTAACCTTTATGAATTACAATTTGTGCCTGCAGCACGTCCTGTCAGAGGCCTCAGAAAAGCAGGCACCTCAGCCGGGGTGTGTGCGTGTTGTTTTGCAGTTGTTAAGGAGAGGGGAAAAGGTTTTTACAGCTCCTCGTCGGAGCTTCTGACAAGCAGGGAGGAGGCGGTCTGACAGCAGAAGCAGGGTAGGGAGGGACTGCGGCGCTGCTGATGGCTCCATGCTAATCTCCATCCCTGGATGCTGCGCGAAACTACTGAGGCTCTTCTCTTTGTTGAGACCAGAGAAACACAGCCTGCAGGGCTCTGGTGCATCTGAACCCTGTCTGTGATTTTAAACTTACTCCTATAGCTGTTGCAAACATTTCTGTATCAAATTGTGGGCACAAAGGAAAACAGGAGATTGGGCCAAACTATGAGAGGAGAATACTTTTTGACTGATGACAATAACTGAAATAGAGGGGATGAAGGCATTTAATAGTTATTTCAATGTTAAATTAATTTGTCGTCGATGGTACAATTTCTTAATTTTTAGTCTTTAAACTCATTGATTGAGAACATTTGCTCCTTTTCCTTACACAATACTGCTAAAAGAAGAAATTAGATGTCACCTTGAACTCTGGGGAATGTTTACAGAGCATATCACTACTTTTTTCTAATGTAATGAAAACAAAGTTTTCAGTGACAACTAAATAATTACCCTATTTGTCTAAAAAGTAATAAAAGCCCTGGCACTGATCAAAATAAGAGTGGGACAGACTAACAATAGACTCACAAAGTCATTGAACACTGAAAAATAAAATGTTGAGATCCTGACAGAAACAAGTGTGTCAGTTATTACTCTGGCTTTGTTAAACTCCAATGATTTTTCATAGCAGGTCTTAAAAATACATGAATAATACCAACATGGCATTCCCTTTATGTAAACATGACTTGATTATGTAAAGCCGTAACAATCACAGATGTGCCATTTTAAATTTTTCTTTTTTTTTAACAAAAGAGGCAGGTATGAAGTAGTGTAGTAGTACTTGTAGCATCAGTTACAGTTCTGACGGGAGTTTTAAACCATCATACCATCTTTCATAGTGCTCTGTCTCGCTCAGGGTCATGGAGGTCAGAGTCAAACCCAGCTAACCGGATGACAGCATGGTGCACCTTAAGTCCAACATGTAGTCAACACACAAAGATAGAAAACAGGTAATCACACACATATTGATACTGACAGAAAATTTTGAGTCACCAATTAACATTGAATGGACATTTTGGGACAGTCTAATGTTTGCCTCTCCTCATTTGAACCACTCGGTCTCTTGAGTCCTTCAAGTGTCAACTCGAGACACATATGTACTCACTGGCTTTATCAATATCATTTTTAACTGATAAGCCCTTTAGTCAACCTTGGCTGTTGTGTTAAATGTGCTATACAAGTTGGAGTTGGATTAGATTAGGAGGAAACCTGACGCATGCACGTATGTATTAGGAATTGACAGTCACGTTCACCTGTTCACACACTCACACATCAATGGCAACAGCTGCTGTGCAAGATAGGTCCAAAACACCGGAAGCAACTCTGGATTCTTGCTCAAGATCAAATACGCGCACAAGTAATAAATTGTTCATGGAGGTCTTCACAGAAGCTCTGTCGGTGGGACGAGTTATTGTTTTTACTAAGAAAGTGGAGGTCCAGGCCAACCAGTCTCAGTCTACTCCACTTATTTGATAAACCTGTGGATTGTGTGTGGCTATGTGTTGTTGAATACAACATATAGGGGCACAAATGGAATACAAGAGCAATGTGATTATGTTCATTTCTAATGAGTAATGAGCCATATCAATGATTAAAATGTTTGTCTTTCCACCATGTAACCACTTTTTTTTTGCACATCATCTGAGGGTTTTGAAAGTTGCAGTGTAGATAACAATTACATGACTACAAGCGAAGCTAAAAAATATGAGTGTAACATTTCTCCTGGGTGGCACAGTTGATAATCACTGCAGTGATGATCATACTCCACGATCATGGTCTCAGTTATAGTCCCCGAGCAAACTGGGAGAACAGGTGTAAAATCAGGTGGAGACTGAATCCAGGTCACCGCTCTACAAAGTCTCAGCCTGTGAAATGTTTAGGAAGGACGGGGGTGTTTACACTGCGCAGGTTGTACGGAGAACCTGAGCAATCCTCTTCAGTGAACGTCTGGACAGCCTTCAAGCTGCTGGTCCAATAATCCACAGCAGAGGTGCACGGATTGTTTCCTGATACTGCTGGAAATCATCCCACAGAACTGCACCAAGCGTTCTTTATCTTCTAGAGATTTAAAAGGACATTAGCATTCAGAAAATAGATTTTTCAGCGAATCCATAATAACACTGATGTTTGTTCTGCTGCTGCTGAGCAGAGCAGTTGGAGGTGGTCTAAAAATGCTGAAGCTTGCAGTATCATCAGTCATTATCTGGAGTTTTTTTTTTATTTTTTTTATTAAAGCTAAGCTTGTTACACCTCCACATGCTCAGTGCTGAGGAGTATCCAAGTGAACAGGGTGATTTCATTCGATATTTTGTTAGACAAGGAACTCTAAGGCCAACATGAGTTAGATTTTGAATCGAAGTATAGTTGTGGCGCCACAAATACAAGCTTGAACTGAAATTTAATCGTCTCTCTTTTCTCTGTTTAACATCAGGAAATTCAGTCAGAGACTGTGTGAACAGGAGCGTGGCTGACAGGGGCAGCCGTGCGATGATTGGTTTACGGATCTCTGCTTTCGGTAGTGACTTCAAGGTCACTAAGATTTACAATCAAACGGCTTATGACACTTTAGTAAAAGCCACCCAAAAAATGATGACAGAGATAGAACATGGAGCCGGCTACTTTAGAGCAATATGCTTGACCTCAGACGGAGGATTAGGATGTGCTGCTATCTGTTTTTATTACAACACCCAGCACAGATAGGCATGTTAGTTTTAGCAGACAGAAGGTTGTTAAGGACGGCATATGGAGAACCAATTTGATAGACAGACACTATATGGTGCAACACTGTATAGGAGATTAGAAGAACGGAGCATTTCAAGCTCCAGTCAAACTGCAGTTTCAGTCTACTACACAATAGAGCAATTAAATATGATTTAAAGGCCAATCTGTAATGGCAGTGTGCTGCCCCCTATTGAAATATTATTGCCCTACTACTTACTATTAAAGATGGTGATTTAGTGAGGTGTTCTATGGAGTTTAGTTTATTTCAGTCGTCACTCTGAGATTTAATGGCTGAGGTTTGATTTAGGAGGCATTTAACCGCTAAACACCTGAATATGGAAATGCATAGACAAAGCACTGCGAGCATAACAAATCTGTATTTCAAAACAATAATAGATTCATAATATGCAAACACGAAGCTTATTTGTTTTTACCAACGAGCAACTGCTCCTGTAATGTGAAAACTCCTTAAAAATCACGGCAGAAGCGAAAAGAAAACGCATTTTGCTTCGATCATTAACAGAATTACCTCACCAACGCTGGATGTGAGACTTGTTACACACAAGCTGATATTCAAGGCGTGTTTACTTAGCACTCATATGGAATGCTGTTGATTTTTATGGGCCGCATATGGCTGCTTTTTACTGTGCTCAATTAAATCGCTTTAAACTAGGATTAACTTTTTGGAGCGGCAATCCATTACATAGTGTTGCCTTACTTAGAGTCTCTCAGTGTACGGCTGCTGCAAAACATCGCCTGAACGCTGCTCACAGATTGGGGTGTCAAATATTTGGGCTGTCACAACAATATTTAGTGACGGAGGCCTTCCTGCTTTTAATGGCCTGACCTACATCCTAGTTCAGAGAGCTAATAAAGGCAGTCTGGTGTAGGTCCTGGAGCTGCACAGTGTCACTCACAGATGCCCAACTCAGCAAGATCCGGAATGCTCAATTAGTTGCTTTTATAGGCCCCATTAATATGCATTAACTCTCTTTTTCAGTGTACAAGCACGGACAAACAGTTGCTGTTGGCAACCTATCGGCCAGGTAACAGATTTTTTGTGGCCTTTTCTTAAGCATAATAAATTTGGGCACCTTGAAAACCTATTTGTAGGCATAAACTAATAGCAGAAGTGAAGTAGCATTAAAGTGTAGGTCAAAAGCAGTAGAAAGTAACAATGTGCATTTATGCTGACTAAAGTATTGCCATTAGATAGAACTTAAGTTCTTGTACTTGTGTTATCATCATTGCTACCTATATGTAGATTTGAAGTAAGTTAAATTACAGAAATCATTCATATTATCATTTATGTTTTAATTTCCCAGGTAAGGGAAATCTTCACTAATTCAGTCTCTTCAAATGTAATTATTTTGTTGTGCGTACCATATATTGATGATATAACACTCACCAGCCACTTATTTAAGCACACTTGTGCAAACTATTAAAATTCAGGACAACAGGTCTGTCAAGAAATTCTACATTTACGAAGGTAGTCATGCGTACTTTCATTAGAGAATGTAATTCACCTGTCAAACGTTTAAGCTGTAGTTTGTAGTGGTATGGACTATACTCCATAGACTGGTTTCTCTAGTATTCTGCTCCTCTCATGCACGTATACAACCTTAAAAACAAACCTCCAGTATAATTGGAGCTTCTCTGATGATCGCAAGCTAAACTGAACATTATTACCTTTGTTAAAGCAGAATTTATAGCAGAGCTGTTCCACTTGATAGCATAAGATTAATCATAAATGTGGGGATAGAAAACAAAAAGCAAAACAAAACCATAACACACAATACTGCATAACAGCGAGGAGGAGCCAGAGCTTTACATTTACATAAAATTACCACTCCATCCTCCGACTCGCTCCTGAGCCAAGACAACAGATAGCGCCTCGCAGAACACTACACAATCTGGTACCACTCCTCCCACACAATAAACCGATATGGCACCCAGCAAGCTGTATCAATCATGGCACTTTATTATCCTGTCACTAGTCTGCTTCCTGCAAGTGTGTTTACCCTGTCCATGGCCCTGCGATTGTGGCTGTTCAGTGTACATTAAGACAGACATAATTGAGATTGTGGGCGGCCGAAAGTACAGGGCTCAACCTGCTGTCGTTAATCTGTCATATTGTCGGGAGTCACCGCAGCGGTGACCTATAGGAGGCTCCACCTTGGAGGCACCGCTGATGGCGCTTTGTTGTTCATGGCAGAGGGCCTCACCTATTTTAAGTTTATTGGTTTGCCACCAACAGAGAACCTGAAAAAAGTGTGATCTACTGCCCAACCTCTGGCTTCAATTTCTCTGCTCTCAGTCAAATCCCCGTTAACTGTGACTCACTTAAAACTCATCACCTCTGCGTTATTTAAAGGTATTCATGCTTTTGGTTATCGAGGGTCAGACTTATTTGAAGGTGTTATGATGAAAAATAAGTTGCAAAACTCTAAGGAGATAGAGTCATGTCATGTTTAGTGAAAGCTCTTTGTAATATACTGAATTATACAGACAATCAATTTAAATTAATGGGTGAGTCTTCAGATAGCCACAATATATCTTAAAATTAGAATACTGATTGCTGTGCTGAAAATTTTCCTTCACTTTGTATAAATTAAAGCTCTGGAAAAGCATTTACAAAATAACAAGATATAAATGAATGCAATCGCACCGTTGGAAAAGGTGCTTTTTACAATCAGGCACCATATTAGAAATAATAGCTAAATCTCGCCTCAGAGGCCTGTTATTAATTACCTGGCAAATAAGATCTGTCTGTTTTCAAACTGAGTTATCGTGGTGGCGAGAGATCAGCAAAGAAAATTAAACAGCAATCACAGTAGATTTCTATCATCATAATTCTGATTGTCAGGATCACCTTTCCCGCCGTGGCTCACAGGCGCATAACAAATCCTAGTTTTTATTAAGTGGTTCAATTTGCTGCCGCTCATATTTCAACATTTAAGTTGTATTACAACAGTGTCTTACATGTTTCCCGCATTCTTGTTATATCTGGTAGATGATATGATTTATAAGACATGAAGAAAGGAGAATCCCACCAACCATGAAACAAGTGACTTTCAGAGGCGGGGCAGCTTTTTAAAGACTAATGTGTTGCATCTTGTGCTCAAAACAGCAGAGTGCATTTGCACCACAATAACACAGAAACAGCATGGGGGTCTTTAAAGGTTTTTATGTATTTTCATCACACAACATGTTTTTTTAACCAGCCTTGATTCTGTACTGCAAACATTCACGAAGCAATTGCTTAAAACCTCAACGAGGATCTAAGTATCTGGCTCTGTGTCTTCAGATCGTGGCTTCTTTTATTGTGGGGGTTATATCAGCCTGGAGACCCATAAGTTATGAAATGTCAGGATCCTATGCATTCTAATTGAGTGTGGAACAGTTAATGGCTGTGGAAATTCAGCCACTTGACATCTTATTCCCCCGTGTGCCGTTTCACAGCCAAGCCCATGAGCCTCAATTAAATGACAAAATGGGCCCATTCTTGAAAATAACAACAATAAAAACACAAGCCTATAAGGCAATAATATCAGGTCTCACCTTGAATCAACAATGGTCACAGCTTGCTAATGGCCTAACGGAGACAAGGTGCTAAGAGCCGAGACAGGGGGCCTATATGAGATCTCCTTAAGCAGGATTATAGAGTCCTTATTTATCTGTTAATCTGCTGATAATTTTCTTGATCTGCCAGTGCATTGTTTGGTCCATAAAATTTTGTGAGAAAGGGATGCAGAAGATACCGTTTACAATTACCAAAGCCCCAGTTCACCCCTTTAAAATGCTCTGTTTCACTCCATCAACAGTTCAAAATTTGTCAAATTATTAAATGAAACAAATGATGAAGAAAACTTCCAAGATCTATCTATCAGAAAATTGAACAAGTTGTCTTTCTTTAAAAATAAATTAATTTAGAGACGAAACAGCAACTGTATTATTTCGGCGTATAATACAAGACAGGTTCAGCTTATTATATGTTGTGCATTTATTTGATCACTGGTCTTAAAAATGATATAATTCTCCAAAAGTGCGGTTCTCAACCTGGGGTCTGTGGCCCCCTCGCTGAGCGACAGAGGTTTGTAGCCTCTGATGAAAAACATGGTGAAAATGAGAACAACTGATCTAACACATGCTTTTGTGGCCACTATAAAATGAATAGGAATTTGTTTGAAAGTAGACATAAGTTGCTGAGGATAGTGAATTGTTCGAAACAGGGAAGGCCACTTGGTCCTCTAGCGTCACTGTCCAGCATGTTCTCAAAGCTCCTGCTCCCACACACACATTTAATAACTGCCATCAGAAAGCTCTGCAGAAAGCCGTATAACGAGTAATCAGACCATCAGCAATGGCTTCAAATAACAAGTCATATTGTCAATTCAATCTAAAAATCTTATTTTTACTCCTGAAAATGTGTGAATCTACAGAGTTCCCATAGCTGTCCGACACCATTTCCACGGCCTTTTAAGAGCCACTCTCAAAACAGTTATTGATTAATTCAATAATATTTGAGTATTTACTAAATGAAACAACTGTTTCAGGTTTCCACTGTGCTCAAACCTCAACCCAACATACAGAAAATAAAACCCAGCCTGTCCATTTTACCCACAGGACTTTTCCCCTCTATAAGTTTCTCTCTCAGACTCAGTCCTACTTTTACCAACAAACAAGATCATGTCCTAAAATATAAACCTCCCCCAAAACCTAAAGTTACCTATGTGTTACTGAGCAAAACTTTTAAAATCCAGAATCGATACTGCCTAAACCTTATCCCATTTTCAGCAGATGTCTGCAATCTATAAATACACATGAAGCATGTCCTATTAAATCCTGTGATATGGTGAGGGGCGAAATATTGACCCGGTCCTGATTGGAGTAGATTTTTTTCACCCTCCTTGCTTATTGTTTTTATAACTCTTTGACTTTAACCCCTTTACTGCTTCACTGATTTCATGCAACAAACAATAGCTTTTCAATAATTCAATTTATAGTTGACCATAAATGGAATTCAAAGGACAATGCTGTTGCAAATGAACACAGGCAATGCTTTTGGCTGCAGTAACGCCCTGGGTGCCAGAGGAAGGACAGAAAATTTATTTTACGGTTTCCTCACATTCCCATTAAAACGAGGAAACTACATTTCCAAGCATTTGGAGTAAATGCAATATACAGGGTTGAAAGAGACAGATGGTGGAGTGAAAATCTCATGTGGTAACACTGCAATGGTACCACTACAGCCAGTGCCAATGAAAAAACCCTCCTAAAACCGCCCAAGGCCAGATTAGATCTATTAATACATGTTCATGTGCGTCTATCATGGTGACCACTCTGATCAGAACGTGCGTGTACCTGAATCTTGTTTATCATTTATTGTTGATGTCAAAGCAGCCATAAGTGATGTGTGCAAATGGATCTAAGAGACAAGCAGAGAAATGAATTACCATCCTATTTATTTATCCGGGCTTTTCTGTCAATCACAGCAATAATCAGAACTAACTCATTCAGATTTTGAGAAAATGAAGGATGCATTCCCTCCAAATTTCAATTTGGAAGTGGCAACTATGGCCATGATGAATGTCTGAATAGTCCATCTTCTTCCTCTCATTTCTCCTAACCTTTCCTGACAGCTTAGATATTGCCTACCTGGTAATTTGCTCGACAATAATTGTTAGTGTGAGATTTTCCCCAGCTTTTAACAAGGATTCTCAACACCCTCTGTAGGTGACAAAATGCAATTACAAACACAAGTGCCCCATCGTGACTGGTCATCAGCAGCTGCCACCTCCACTCTCCAAGCCCCAACTGGTCCCATCAACCAAAAAATAAAAACATTTTAAAACAACCAAAGACTTGCAGACGTATTCTGCAAACGTTTGCTGTGAATAAAACTTGAATTAAAAGATATGAGGCTGTTTTATTGATTAACAACATTGGTGATTAAAGTGTACGCGTGGTATTTTTTTCCCCCAGTCTTGCTACTTTGCACCCTCTCAGAGATCATTTATTGTTGTGCCGTCCTTCTTATTGATAAGTGTGGTTGATGAATGCACATGCTGCTGTTTGGAGAGCGGGTCTTGCTGATGGAGCGATCATATTGTGCAAAACACCAGGCGGAGGCAAGAACAGCTGTTGTGGCTCCATCCACTGGGACGCCATGTTTCACCACCACCTCAAGTGCACATGCAGGCGAGCTGCTGTAAAGCTGCAACCAACATATTCACGGCGCCCTAACAACTCTATGAATTTTATGACACATCACCAGAGCTCTCTCATCTCTGTCCAGCAGTAAAGCCTTAATTATTGAACTAATTGCTATGGGTATATTCATCTCTTTGTAATCCTTTGGTGATTATATTTTGTGTTCAATACCAGGCTTATCCTTTAATTAAAAGGATTATTAACCTGTAAAATAAAGCCACGTGGGATTAACCCTATAAACGCTAGTGTCAAAAGCAATGTTTTTTAACAAAGCAAAAGGAGAATGGGTTGTATCACCTCAATCATAATCAGGAAGCTGTAGAGTTGGTCAAAATAATTTCAGAAATCCAGTGCATGTTAGCCTTTTCAAGGAGCTGACTTACAACAGGAGTAAGCCATCATCCATATCTCATTCCCAGTTAAAGTCAACAAAGTGCTGACACATTATGCCTGGTGGGCTTACAATCAGTGCAAATAGATGGATAATGATGCAGCTCTGACCAGAGACAAACCAAACACGGTGAGAACAAGGTGAAAGGGGTGAATGAGTCAATGGTATATTAAAAAAACAAAAAACATTATAATACAGACAGTGAGATCTTTGCCATGGCGAACCTTCAAGGTCTTCCACCTCTTCGACAAAGGAGCTAAGAGTTCAAAGTCAGCCTCGGAGGATCGTAATTGAAAATCTTTGGGAATCTCAGATGAATAAAGAAGGTATTTAAGACTCTGAAGGAGGCGGATCAGTTGGGTTGGGTTTGATGAGCCCTTCACCTTTGCATAGATGCCCGTATGAAAAAGCTCACAGAAACACATGCTCAGATATAAAACAACACTTACAAATATGTTCTGTTGATAACATCAGTGTCAAAGCTGCTACTTTGGTCATCCAGTGCTGTACTATTTTGTCAGATCAATACGTGAACTCATTAATATTGCAGCAGAAGTATTTGCCATCAGTGAAGCGAACATGAACCATGATGCTGAAGCTCTCTCAGCTGAGTCAAGCAGTTAAAATTAAGAGCTGTTTGCCCACGCCAAAGCCACGCTGCATTATCCAGAGCAAGTCTTCATTTGAATGTCCTAATTAGTTAATTAGTTGGTGGTTAAGGATGATATGAGCATCTCATCAATCTCTCTATCTCTAAAAATAAACACCCTGGGACGGCAGTGGTGAGTCATTAGACTACTGATGACTGTGGGAAGTGTCTGTGAGGAGGAGAGGTCTGCTTGTGACACTCTATATTTCCACAAACCAATCCGGCACCGTAAAGAAGACTGAGGAGCTTCTGCTGTGAGCATTGTATGGATGACAAGCCAAGCGTGGCATAATGAGTTTACAGAAACTCTGAGGAGCTCAATTAATGTTTTTTCATGCGTAACTTTTGGGATCCATTTAGTTGTTTATCATTGATGAAGGGAAATGAGAATAAGGCATAAGAATGAAAGCTGTTTTTATATTAGAAGATTAAAGCCACTTTATCGTAAAGAATTAATGACATTAAATTCCAGAGCAGCTTTAGTCGAAGTGGCTGAAGCCTCCTTAGTAGAGTTCAAACAATTACTTTGAACAAAGTCGCAGCAGTGTGCTCAGAGAGTTAGTTTGTTCTTTATTTCTGCAGTATGTGAAAGAAAGGGGGTAGAAGAGGAGGAAAGAGGAGGTTAAAAATAGTTAGCATATGGCAGCATATGATTGAGTTTCCAGGGCTCTGAAAATTCACTCTAATTATTCAACGGTATCCCTCTGTCATCCTTCCCTATATGCATTCCTTTGCGTGGAAGTACAAGTGACTCCAAGTAATATACATAATTCTGCTACTTAATTGGCACGAATCGGGTGAAAGTGGGCTAGGAAAAATCCTTAGAGACTAATAGGGGCACATATCATTGGCTCCATCAGAACAGTAGTCCCATAGGTGATAGAAGTCAGCAAATATTTCATGAGCTGTGCTATCAACGCACCTCACCTCTGGAGTCTCGTGCACTATCCTGCGAAGAACACTTTGGAAACAGTTGTGCTGTCAGATGTATTTATAGCAGGCGGGCCGATGACTGATGCTAATGCCAAGGAAATTATGCAGCGCACTATTGCTGTCATAACAATATGTTAGACTTTAACAGGAAGGTTAACTAAACTAGTCATTTAAGTTATAAGTGGGCCACTGGCGTATAGTCTGCATGCACGTATGGATTAAGTGTATGCCGCTGCAACTCCAGCTGGTTCTTCACAGACAGAGTCCTACATTTTTAGCCTTACGTTGATTTAAATGATATGCTCGATGAAAAACTGTGATCAAAGGTTAGATAGGGGATAAATTAAATCATTACTGGGGAAGATGTAAAGGTTGGGCCTGTACAGAAGGTGGACAAAATGATGGAATAAATCCAAAAGTAGTCTAATACCTAAAAACTCTTGAACCAAGTGTGTGAGAATGAGCAGCACATTTCCTACTAACACCATGAAATACTTTGTAAGTGGTCATTTCTGGTCAAATAGCCGATATCCTTAAATAAATAAATCATTCTTTTTGTACCAGTGAAATGCTTTCAATTTGAAATATATGTTGAGTCTATAATATCTATGTAACTATTTTAACTATTTATTTTTGCACAAAATGTTACTGTTGAAATAAATATAAAACAATTTAATTTACAATACAGTTTGTTATCAAAATGCAAACGTGTATTTGTTAAAAATAGATATTAGCTCTTGTTCTATTTATTTATTTTATCATTATTTTTACTCATTACAACTACTGATGATGACAAAGAGTAGCCCCCACCCAACATTTTTTTATGTTTGAGTGCTCTGATGCTCCAACCCCCCGCCCCATGGGAGTTCTCCACCACACTTAAATACTCATTTGTCTAAATATCTATAATGCAAAAAAAAGAGAAGGTCTGCATCAGCAAGAATAAAAAGTGATCAGAGACAAGCACATGTAAACAATTTTAAACAATATAAAACTGCATCACAATGCCAACAATTTTCCATGTGCAATGAACATAGTATGACTGCTACTGTAAAGTGAAAATGTTTCTTTATTAAAAAAAACAAAACAAAAACGGATTTATTGCGATATAAAAGCTGCTATAACACAGAATTGCAAAGACTTTACATTGGAGGTTGGGTGGGATGAGAGCAGCCAATCGCAGCAGTCGTTAGCACTGATAATTAGTTCTGTGAGCTCCTATAATGGATGGGGAATAGGGGGGTATTTTGCAGGACTGGATGCACCCTAGGGTGTCGGCGCTGCTCACTCAGGATGCTTCAGTATGTAATTACAAAATGAAAATGCCGCAACTACATAAATTACATCATTTCGAGATTGGCTTCCAAACAGGGCTCAATGAACAGTCCAACAGTTCACTGCACAGTTCAGGTCATACATGACAACATACAAGGACGGTTGTTGATCAAGAGCTTGATATTTACACCCCATTAGGTGGTTTCGTTATTCATTTGTCCTGGGCTGTATACTAGTGTATAATTGGTTTCGGATTTCACTGTGAGAAAAAAGGCTTTAGGCCAGTGGTGGTCTGGTTAACAGGTTCCAATCCCACAGCTGACATGTTGCCTTCGACCCCCAGAAGCTCCTCGCAAGCAGCACCACACCAGGCCACTGCTCCTAGTTTGTGTTGTTACCATTAAATATGAACAGGATGGGTTAAATGACGAGCAATAACCAGTGGGGTTGATAAAATATTATTTCTTAACATTTATAAAAAAATCTCATTCTTCTTTTTGCTATATGATTTTTCTCTTATGCTACCTTAATACACAATAATTTCCACTCTTCAACTGATCTTAAAAGTTTCACCCAACATGTTTTTGTAATACAAAGTGGCACCCTAAACATGCAAAGGGAAGCAACACATAACGGAAAGGAAATTACTGGGTTTTTTTTTTTTTTTGTTTTGTTTTTTCAGATACTATAATGATCTCTGGTAAATGTTTGCATGTTTAAATCATATCTAATTACTAAACCACAGCTTAGCAATTAAATATTGGTTAAAATTAGAAGGTCATGTAAATATTTTTAAAGTTATAGTCAAGGTTCTGTCCAGAATGCTGCACTAAATGTGTTGTGTGATATATCTATGTGACTAGCAAATAAAGACATTTATTTAATTACTTTATTTATACATAATTTGTAGAAATCATCAAGTAAATCTAAGTAAATTATGTCTTAATAGATTAACTGTCTTTCAAAAGAGTGGAGACGTCAAAGTTAATTTAACAATAAATAAGAAAAAAAAAATCCTCATCAACCAGCAGATATTTTTCCAGTTGTGAAAACCAGTTGAGACACAAATACTACAAATGTCATGTTTTAGGGAGGCTTTCATCTGAAGAACCCGTCTCACACAGGGTGATTTTATATCAGTGAGTGTGAATGTGAGTGAATTCAACCATTTGTAACAATTCTAAGTATCATCAAGTTCTATGATGGCAAACAAGAATACAAAAACTGTTCCATCAACCACAAAATCTTGTCTGTGACAACCTACAGGTCAAAACCTTTCATCCATATTACAATGATATACAACGTCAAAACCGAGATGACTGCACATTTAGTCCTCTGTGCTTTGTGATCTCAGCAGAAAGGAAAACCTTAAAAAAAAAAAAAAAAAAAAAAAAAAACACACACACCACAATGAATAGATAAAGAGTCGCACAATAAAAGGTTCACACTATATCAAAGCAAATTGTGGCCACTAAAGGAATCAATTTTTGACATTTCACCTCTATCTGTGAAGAGTTCACTGACCCTGGCTTTAAAATTTACTGCTCCACACGACCTCTATCAAAGTGTTTGTCAGCAACGCATTTTGTCGAAAGTTTTAGTGCAACACATTGCAGATCATGACATGTATAGATTTAACGGGCCCTTGAGCCACCCTTATATATCTCATGTCGTTCACATAGGATAAATATCTTAGCTCTCGGTGTAATAACACAGGAGGAGATTTGTGGATGAGACCCCCATTTCTAATCTCAGATCTATTAAAGTGCTTCTGAATGAATCATCAAAGCTGCTTATGTCACTGAGGACTTGTTAGCTGAATCCTGGAGTCAATAACAATTTCCGATTGGGTCTGCAGGAATGGTCACAAACTAAATATTTTTTACAAACAACAGTATCCATGTCTAATAAAAAAAATCCACAAAAAAAACAACAAACAATTAAAAAAAAATCTCAGTTTTGTATTTACATTTTGCACAGTTCAGAAACTGTTGCTAGGATGTTTTAAATAACACAGGATGCATACACTTTACAAAAGAAAAGGTCAAAGTTAACTTCTTTATCTATACTAATTCTACAGTTGAGGAGATCATAGCTGAAGGTGAAGATGACATGTCAGCAGTGTAGTGAGAGGTCGTGTACCAACCAAGAGGAAAACAGCAGACATAATCTTAAAATGGTATCGTCCATGAACACAAACAACCTGATGTCTTGTTTTTTTTTTCTTTTGTTTTTTTCTGAATCAAGACGGTAGAGAGCTACTCAAGCTGAGGATTCCCTCTAAAGCAGCAGAGATGACTTTTCATCGCGGTGAGAGGCTGTTCACTTGTTCAGTTTGCCCAGGGAGAGGGATCATGAGTACAATATTGACTTTAAATTACAGCAATAGCTGCTGCTCATGCTGTCTGAGGACCACGCTGCGGATCAAACACAAAGATCAGGCCGGGATTAGGAAAAAGCCACTGACAAGCACAGAGCCGCTTCTCGGCTGCAGCAGCACACACACTCGCAGCACCGCCCAAATCTCACTTTAAGCTCTCCCCCGCCTCGTAACATGTAACACGCAGACCTTACAGTCCTCTCATTTGTTTTTAAAAGCCAAAAATTGATTGAAAACTGAATTATCTTATGTTAACACAGGGAGTAAGGACCAGCTGGTCGTGCTTGGAGACTCTGGTGAGGGGATGGCAGCATTTCCTCTCCGACTCCTCACGTTTGCTTACAGGATACAGCCGTGTACTCTCAGCGCTTTCTAACTGGGCTTTTATTTTCCTTTTCCTGGCAGTTAAACACAAATAACAGCATGGATGATGTGCTGGGATTCATTGTCTGTGCTCAGGGAGGAGTGCAGGATATGACTGGTGTGATAAATGATCATACCTTGTGCCTGGCGTGACAAAGAAACTGCAGCACAATCTGCATGTGCTCCATCCTTTCGCCATCATTAGGTGTAATTGGGACTCATGGCGAGGCTTGTTCTCTTTCCGCTGCAGAGGAATCGCGAATGAAACTGCTACTCGGATAGAAAAAGCTACGGAGGAGAAACAAGCTCAGGCCGAGTCTACAGCACTAATGCTTTGTCCTAATATCACACTCCCGGCCAAAAAGGAGACGCTCAACAGATATGTGCGCCTGTCAAATTAACTTAACTCTAATGTCAAAGCAAGTCTATATTCATGTCAGACTACCCTTTTTGATGTTGACCTTCAAGGCTGTGCACACAGCTGTCATTATTGGCATCTGTCTGAGGGAGCCGGGGCATGTTCCTTCACTATAAAAGCAGCACTGATTACAGTACCGCTCATTAGTTATAATGGGAATGCATGTGGAATTTACAGCTTGGTAGAACAAGGTTAAAGCAGATTCACAGATCTTAGTGTTCAAGGGGAAACGAACCCTCTAGAACCGTTATTCATTATCTAGGGGAAAAGTATCCAAACAACAGGGCTGAGTATATGAAGTGAACTGGGACTGAACTGGAATAGTGAAAGTGGGAGGGCAAATGTGTTATCATGTTGCTCCTCACTGTCAAAGAAATATTCTCAAACCCCATATGTGCTTCTTAAAAGCTGTGGACGAAGTTCTGGCAGCAGCAGAAACACAAAGTCTTTGTTTCATGACCTCAGTCTGTATATCCTTTCCCCTCCTTCGAATCAAAGCCCCCGCACCATCTTTAGCATTTAGAATTAATTGCACAGTTATCCTCAAATTAATTCCTAACTGTTTTACAACACACAGAGAGAAAAGGGCAAACCAATTATTATTCTGTTTTCACCTTACAGAGGGGGATATTATGCAAATGATCTTCTCTACATGAGAAGGAAAAGGGGCTTTATTTTCCTCGGCAGATGCTGCTTAGACAGTCTAGCGTTCTGTGGGGGACAGGAAGTGGGGATGCTGTGAAGATCTGATCGCTCCACCTGGCTTCCTACTGACTCCATATACAAGCAATAATAGAAAACACACTGATTAATTATTTATTTGGAAGGATTCGTTTTTTTTTCTGTATCTCATGCTGGACAACTAAGGTTAAAAGGAATGTTCTGAGTGCAGTCTGGAAGTATTTTACAACTTCTGAGCTTACGAGCTGGAGGTGTTTCATGATGGAAGACAAAGTCCCTCGGCTCGGCAGACCTGCAAAATGTTTTATTTGCTACTTTCCCAGGGAGTGAATACACACTAAGCTCGAAGCGGTGAGCCTGCGAGCCAGACATCAAGATGTGGCTGACACGATAGCAGCGAGCATTGCTGAGCTTCAGGGAAGACAGGGGGCATCTCACCTCACCTCCCCGAGCTGCTCCGCACTTCTGACCACAGCGAGTGTTTATTATTCTGAGACCTTGGGACCTCGGAGAAGTTGCTAAATAAAAACTAAAACAGAGGCACGCAGCATTTCTAACTTCTTAACAGTCAAGAGCCATAATGCGTTGTGAGCTGATTTAAAAAAAAAATCGGCTTCCTCTTCCAAGGTGGAACAAACAAAAGCTTTAATGAGCTGTAATGATGAGTTAAGGTCAAAGCACTTATCATCTTTACAAATCAGGAGAAGATGTGCTCATGGAAATAAGCTCCCTTGAGTATCCATCATCACCTCAAAAAACCGCATGCAGTGGCACAGCTCCAGGTGCTCGAGCAAATTGGGCTTTCGATGTGGAATGGATCAAACGTCGGCTCAATATTCATTATTCTCTCTGACTGTGATCCGCTGCAGTTCTGCGAGTGGGCGAGGGTAATTGTGTACCTCATCGTGCACGTGTTTGGACCAAACTTAATCATGATGTCAGGCTGTTCATAAAAGGTTATTAAAGGAACAAAGATCCAGGTTTTACATATGTTAGGCAGGGGAGGTCTCGGGAACTCCTGTCTCTGAGGTAAACATGGGCCCTCATGACAAATGATGCTCATGCTGAGATCAGATAGTTAACAGGAGATCCCCTTATTAACCAGGTCTGCATAGATAATTGGCACTTGAGCCTCACATTTTGAATCTGGCCTGAGCAGTGTCATTTATCACGAAACCGAGCATGCTGTCAGGGCTCCATAATAAGCTGCAGTAACTGATGAATCAAGATTAACCAGCTAGATTGTGAATGAAGGAGAGGAAAATGGGCCACAATCATGTTGTGAGAGAATTAGTGTTACATTCACGAGATTAAAGTGGTGTTGTTATTTCCTATCGTGAAGGATCTATCCTAAACTGAAACCTATAGCTGTATAATAGCTTCAGCATTATGCCATCAAAGCAAAAACTTTCACCAGTTTGAGACTTTTGTAAGAAACACTGGGGAAGTTTTTTCCACTGAAAAAGTAGAAGCTTTTAAAACATTTCAAATTGCATATTGTTTTCTGAATATATGCACATAAAGTCACTATTAGTCTAGAAACAAATTGGCAAATTAATGATGATTCAAGCAAAACACATCTACTTTCAGTTTTGTTCAAAGAATTTATCACTTTTTCAGATTCTTGGTGTTTTATTCACTGCTTTGTGTTGCTACTTTATTTTGTAGCCTAAATTCACGACATGCAAATTCACTTTTTGTAAATAATTTAATGCATTTATTTGCCTTAATTTTCTATGGCAAAATAAATGTGAGTTAGATGGGGCAGTAATACATCTCACTTCTGTCTTGAGCACAGTAATAACAATGGCTTTCTGCTTGAGCAAATTGTTGTTGCTATACAATGTAAGTGGCATTGGCTAAACAATGCACAAGCTCATTAATCCTATTACAGCTGCACAAGTACATCAAGCATAATGATAATAAT
>OMNM01033781.1:20496-52217 GCA_900302745.1 Parablennius parvicornis | reverse complement strand
TTTCATTCATCCGTCATCTCAGATCAACCTGGTGTTTTTGAAATATATATATATATATATATTGTTTGTTTGTTTGTTTTTTATCATTTTGCAAGCTGAAAATGTTTCAGCATTTTCAGGAAGGTTCTCGTAAGAACATTCTGCAACTCACAATTTTGAAATACTAATGTTGCAGCAGCTCAAGGTAAATAAGCATAGAGCAGGGTATCAGAATATCAAAATACACAAAGATTTCACAGAGGAACAATGTCAGAACTATTTTAATTTTCTCCTATTATATACAATGATGTTGTAAAGTAACACATAAAAGTGTGGAGTCATATGGACTACAATATTATAAGCTTATGTACAGTCACAAACGGCAGTGCACAAAATATGCATAAATTAAAAGTACTGTGCATTACTGTGAATTGATACATAGTTTTGTGCTGTTCAGTTCAACATTGCATAACTGTGAGAGCAACAGTGATACATAAGGCATGTGATTTTGTGTGTTAAAGATTTAACTTTGTCGCAAAAGCCCTGTTTTAACATTTTCATAATTCAGTTCATTCTAGAATAACTTGGATTCTTACTGTGTGACAAAACGTTTTCATTGTTCCCATTTCCCCAACAAAACATTTTGAAGAGATGCGTTTGAGTCTTATGTGAAGGCTTCTTGACCTGACTTTCACAACACAGTAAAATCTCTGACACACTCAGCTGTTTTTTTTCGGGTTTTTTTTACGCTCACTGAAATCTTTTACTTGTTATCAGCAAATTCAGAGCAAAGAACAGCAATATTGGAACAAATACTCAAAAGTCATTTTATGAATAAAAACAATAACAGAGGTTTGGTGACAGATTATAACATGTGAACGTGGGTTTATTTTGCATCTTCAATTTGTTTATTTCACTAAAAACTTGTCTTGATTTTCACTGAATTAACTTTATATGTTACTGTATTGAATACTACAATACTCATAAATATTTAACTCAGGTATAACTTCTCATTTCGAGAAGAAACATGAAGTGTAATAAAGAACTTGGTATTGTTTGGTATTATTTCTTTCATTGAATACACTTTTTAGTTTAATGACAAAGGAAAATTCAAACAGAAAAATAGTTTGACTTCTGTTTGCTACATTGAGGGGCTTCAAGTTCAAAATAATTTAAAATGTATCTGCTTTTTCCTGATACGTTTCATTGTAATGAACCTTGCATGTCCCATGAGAAAATATTTTTGGAACAAGACAAAAAGGATCAAGTTATCAAAACTGATTCATGGAAATAAATACCTTGAGACTTTTGAATGTGGTTACTGAGACACATCTGGTGTCAGTAGGTAGAGCAGGTATAGGTTGAGTACGTTGTCTTCCCGCAGGTCAATAGTCTGACCATTCATCTCCGAGTGGAGACTTGATCTGTGGGAATATCATGTTTTTGTGTTTATTTACTATCCGGTAGCCTATATTTTTCCCACAAGTAAAAACAAAGTAGTGAATTGTTGTTGAAATCCACATCGGCATGCAGCCTGAATGCTCTGAAGAAACAAGCCTTTTGTTACCACTGAATGTATTTAAGTCACAGTACCCATATAAGACTCATCGACTGCTCTGCTGGGATCACATTAAGCGCTCTGTTAATTGTCCAAATAGATGCTTTTACGAGATGCCACCTAAATGGGCCTGCGGTTCTGCAAGCAGCAGATGAGAGGGTTTTTGGTGGAGAGGTCGTGCGATGATAAATTACGTCCTATCAGTTCTGTTTTCAGTGAGCCTGCTGCTCTGCCACTAACAGCCCTTTATTGTGCAAATGGTGGTGTAGACATGAGGTTTATAGCACAGTTCTGATCCGTATCAGTGTAGAAACCCTGGGATGGGAAGTTCTAGAAATCACAGAAACAGTTTGAAAATTACCTAAATTCAAAATGTGAGAAGTAATGACAAGCTGAAGAAGGTAGTATTATTTAATCATTCTATGAGTAAGTTGTTGGCAAGATATCTTTTTTGGTTTCATTCCCACAAATTGTTTTAAGTAGTTCAGACTGATATCAGTTGTCATAAAAAAGACTTGGTTGCTTTAAAATGGCGAGACGTTCCTGTAGTTTGCACTTCGCACAAATATTGAAAGTCCATAAACTGTGAATAATAAGTATATTCAAAAGCATCTCCTGAAGTTGTTTGATATTTCTGTATATTCTGTTAAAAAAATATATTTTTTAAAGGTGTATTGAAAACAGATACCAATAGCAGTCCTTATAGACCTTTTTTCGAATGTTTGAGCTAATTTGTTTATTTTTGTGGCAGTCAGATTTAGTTTATCAGATATATCTCAATTTATTATTCAAAGTAAAACTATAGTTCAAGCAAAATTTGCTTTTGAGAAAGTTATTTATGAAAGAAAGTCAAGTTAATTATAACCTCAAATGAACCTCACAGGAAGTTGATAAAATTGTATTTAAAGTGGACATATATTATTACAAAAGTGATGGTTGCAGAACAAAAAGACAAGATACGATTTTATAAAAGAAGTAACGAATAAGGTCTCTATCTATAGGATACCGAGGGAAAACACCCTTAACTTTGGTGACAGCAGTATTTGACTTGAAAATGAAGGTGAAAGTTAACTGCTTCCCATAAAGAGAGAAATTTGTAAACAAATTATAATTAAATACATTTGAGATTCATTGATTTTGCTTATACATTTAGCCATAAAAACTTACATACATGGAAAATTATAAATCTAGGACAATAATCAATCTGTTTCTTTCGAAAATAATCCCTACAAAAAGGGGGAAAATATTTGATCTTTTAATTTTCACCATCTCATGCAACGTGTCCTTTATTAGAAACATAAATTTGTATCAATATTCACAATCTTTGCTTTTAAAGCTATGGCATATTCAACTATTCTAATGCACATGTCAGAGTAATTTTACAGCCCAAATATTCAAAAAGAAAAATGTGAATCTCATATATGTGGAAATGTTCATTTCTGTACAGGTGGACTCTTGTGTTGTAACTCCTGGGCCTTTGAAAACACATACAAATCATCAGTGTTTATTATCACTAAGATATTTTATTGTAAGTAAATGGTATTCCTGAAATAATACTTAATAAATACGGCTTTGTGAGGCAACTCGCTGTGAAGTATAGAATATTAGAAAAAGTATATATATATATATATATATATATACAAACACACACACAAACACACACACACACACACACACACATATATATATATATATTATATATATATAAAATTTAATGCTGTGAATAAAATTAAAAACCAAAGAAATCTGTATATATAGAGAATGTTGATTTAAAGTGTTCTTTGTTATTAATTCTACACTCTGGGTATTTTTCATACATTATGAGATATCAGGAACAGCCTCACTCAACTATAAACCTTCACCTGAACTGAAAGTGCAGTTCTCTGCTTCCTCCGTCACCACCATGCAGGCAGCAAAGTGACCATCCTCACCATCAAATACTGCAAAGATTCCCTTTCAACTGCTGGTATGAAAACATCTCAGGCCAGGAGGGGAGGGCACAGACAGAAGGGATCACTTAAACATCTCATCCAGCGCTCTGCTCGTTCCCCGTCCCTCCTCTCTTTGAATCCCCCCCTTAAAGAGGAAAGGGGGGCCCTCCCTTAGCAACTCCCAGCCCCCGGCTCTGCCCGCCTTTTGTCCCCCTCCCAAACAGCAGTTTCTGCTCCAGAAGCCTTAGACAAGGCCTCCATTAATTGCAGGCCTGTGTGGAATACATGCAGGACAATGGGTCCAACAGAGTGTCCGGCCCCCAGACAAGGCTGGAAACAAGTGGTACAGGAATCCTGCAGAATAGACTCGTCCTGGCTGATGTCACTGAATACATTTACCTACCTCAGAGCACATTCACTCCGTGCTTTGTTTTATTTGGACAAAAAAAAAGAAGGGGTAGGGGGAGGCAGCAGTATCAATGGAGAAGAGGAGCTGGTGGCTCAAGGATGGGGAAATAACTGGTTGTCATGGTGATGTGCTGAATCAAAAATATGGTCGAATTTAGCAGAGGCAGAGATGTAAAAAGGGTAGAGGGCATTAGATTAAACCCCGTGTGAGATAAGAGAAGGCTGAAAACAGAGGTTTAGTTTTTTGAGTGCATTGAGTCCTGTTTATACGGCAATAAAAAGCGGATAAAGGAGCCGGAGATTAGTAGACTCATCTAGGCTCATGTTTGTCAACAACCTGAGCAGTTTCAAGTCAGCTTATTCCAAGTCAGTACACCAGCCTCAAAGTTGATGCCCATCTATGGCAAGTGAGGCTACGGAGGAAAAGAGGGCACCATAGCAACTGGTATTTCAGCATAACAACCTGCCATCTGTCACCGAACCTAGTGGGTTCCTTCTTAAAAATACCCACCATTTAGATCTTCATCTCGGAGGCAAAGGCAATGAGACTGAAGTCTTATTGAACTCTGGGTCTCCTCCTTTGAAAAGGAAACTCAGTCATCGCCTTATCCCTCATCAAAATGAAAAACGCTTTTAGAGATGCTAAGGGAGGCCTCACATTTAATTTTTAAAACCCAGACATGAAAGTGTTCCTTAAACCACATTCAGCAGTGAAAACTCTTTAAAGCACTAGTTAGCATGTAGATTATATGCATTTCAGTGCATTGTCAAAGTATCTAAGTGTATTTACATGTTAATATGTTCAGGGATACTAGCGCCTTGAAAAGGTATGGGGGGTAGTTTAGTGAACTGTGTATTTTCTCTCTTTGCACCACGGGAATGTGATTTCTTTGTGCCATCAAGGTTCAAACACATTCCTGTAAGGCCATGGATATTATGAGCATTGATTCCCTGCAGCAAAACAACCTCTGAACCTGCTGCTCCTGGCTGGAAAAGACTTTGTTATCAATAAATATGCTGTAAAGTTAACTTAGCGAGAGGTTAAACAGTTTGTTTTTACTGGCAGATCCATTCACCTACATTCACAGTAAACTAAAAGCCTCCTACAGACTGTTTGACCGTTTGACGCTTATCCTCATCCAAGCCGAGTCCATATCCATGAGAGTGTTTGTGTTGGGATTTATGAATGTGAAGATACCCCATTCTTGCCACTCAAGATGACTCACAAGACCAGCATTTTGGCCACTTATGCTGTGAAAGCAGCCCGGGGGATGCCCTTTCAGCACTCGAGGACCTCTGGCTGAGTCTCCTTCACATAGCAGATCAGCCTCACTTGGGAAAAAGTCTCTGCTCTTTACAGAGAGAGCTGTCCTGAGGGATGGCGCACTCCTCATCCCAGGGCCTCCCTCCTTCACCTGCCGGCTTAGCACTCATCACTTATGCACATAATCCCTGGTTAGTGCATGTGATCCACCAGCCCGGGCCCAGGCCCCTGGCCCCCGAGCCTCCCCTGCTCACATGCTTGCTGGGTGGCTCCTAGGTGACCATGGCAACTCTCATCTTCTCATGACAGTTAGGCTTCAGTCCCTCCTCAGTCACCGTGCGTCTTTTTCTGGCCACTGTTTTCTGTGTCCTAAAACCCTCCACTGTTTGTGTATTGCTTTATCTTTGGCTCTGTGCCCCACTTTTCTCCTCATTGGGGTGTTCCCATGCTTTGGCTCAGCTGAGTTGAGAAGCCAGCCATAGCTCTGCAACAGTGCAGCATCTTCAGCGGCTATGGGAGCACATCCACACTATTGAAATCCTAACTTAAAGACTGCTGGATTTACCATCTCTGTAATTGAAGGTCTGACCTCATTTTATTGTTAGTCTGATCTGTAAACGGAGATTGTAAGATACACTTGTGCACTTCTTTTCAGGTTGGTCACTGCAGGCTTCTGAGTGCAGATCATCTTACTCCTGTGCAACCCCGCAGCAGCAACCTTTAGTTAGTTTAAAGCGCTGAGTATCGCACAGGCCCTCAGGGGACCGTGATAGAGGCAATCTGGAAATGTTGTGTGGCCCCACACTAACAAGTGTCGCAGTGATCCGAACCGGTCCTCCCCCTGTGTGAACGCCATGTGAGAGGCGGCTCCATCCATGCCCCTGCCACCTCTGCACAAGGCTCTCCATTGACTTCTAACCTGATGAGGGACCACAGGAGACAAAGAGCCATGGGGCGGGGTCCATCCCTCCGACAAGCCTGTGAACAAACGTTAACACGGCTGCAACTGTCCACCCCCTGAATCACTGAATTTATTGACCAACCACAGAGCCCATTCAGGCCTAGAAGGTCTGATAAAGGAAGGGAGGCCGGGATGCCACGAAGGCCCAGGGAAGGAGACCATGCTTAAGGGACAGGAGGGAGGAGAAGGCTTTGTGACCGTCTGGTGGGTCACAGACCTTTTACCAGACGTGGTTGGCTTTGTGTCATCTCTAAAATGAAGCCGGCCAGTAAGTGAGCATCAGGTTGGCCTTGTGTCCCGTATATTTATCAAGGCGAGGTCTTTATAAGGGTCCAAAACCTTTTGTAGGTCCGGAAAGCAGGAATAGCGGTTTCCAACTAACCAAGAAAATGCTCAAATGTGCTAAAAGAACTAATGGTGGAAAAAAAAAAAAAGCATCACAATGTCACTATTCAAAATGTCCCGAGCAGGCCTGACCTGTCAAGCAATGAAACAGTAAACTGGCTGTGTGCACAGGACCAAATCTTGAAAGTACACAACTCAGACAAAAAACATGCGGATAAAAGAGAGAAGAGAAAACGTCTAAAATGCTTGAAATTGCACACGTCTGAGAGCAAGCTTGAGAAAATCTTTTTGAGCGAGTAGCTAGCTGTGAGGAAGAAAGACTGTGTGTTTTAGCTTCTTTATGTCTTTCCACCACTCTCCATCTGTCCCTCTACCGATACAAAAGGAATACAGCGGAGAGTACACAAAAACCCATATTGCTTTGAGGAGAGGCAACACTATCCACAAAACTACATCGCAAACACCGATCGAAAGCAAGACACCTCGGCTCTGTACACATCAGTGTTTACTAAAAAGATGATCCGTACAAGTCACAGAGACACACATGAATTCATGATGCCTCCTCATCCTCATCATGAATATTCCCAAAAAGGCTCTTCCCTGATCTGTGGGAGATTCTTTTCTCTCTGGTACAAGCAAAGACCCCCTTCCCTCATTCACAGTCCCCCCTAAATCCACCCATTCACTGCCTATAGGCCCTGATCTCCACATGAAATGATACCCCTCTTTCTCCTCCACTCTCGCGCCTTTAAGCACCCATATGCCAGGCAGCGAGGAGGCTGGGAAAGCCCATAATTGATCAGTAAGTCTTGGCTGAAAGAGTGTGACCAGGGTCAGCCCCCCACGAAGCACGCAAGAGTGGCTTAATATACAAATTTATTAGGAAATGTAATGGAACTTTTGCTGAGCAAATAGAAAATGTATTTTCACATTTCAACATTGTTTTCCCACATTGAAACTATAAAAGTTACGAAGACTGTTACATTTTCAGTTAAACTTACAGCAATGATCATTTATTACAGATTCAGTTTTATAAAATTAACTAAAAAAATATGTCTATGACAGAGCTACATGAGAAATATAAAAATCTGACATTTTAATCAACATTTTCACAGTAAAAAGTGTCAAGATTGACATTGATCAGTTAATTTATCAGTTTTGCAACGTACCTGTTGTGATGTTAAATTATGTCATTAATGCTATTTCTAGATTACACTTGAAATTTGAAACCAGGGCACAGATATTTTCAGACACATTTAGAGGACACTGAAATTATTCATTTTGGTTTCCTCAAACAAATACAGATGTACAGTGGTGGATCTCAAAAAAAAAAAAAAAAAGGGGACAGACTCTTTTCCATTTCTCTCTTCCACAGGAAGAAATTTTAACCAAAAATACTCCACAAAAGATGCAGCAATTAAAATGTTTTGTCATAGATACAACAGTATGAGGTGAGCACAGTCATTTTGACAACACACGATTGTCATGTTTCTTTGAAGTCATATGACCTATCCCTGTTTTAGTCTTACTGTTACAGCAGCAACTACACTGAGTAAGTAGAAACAGCAGATTGGATGAAAAACCAGCCTCATATGAATCAGAAACCTCATAAAACCAATGGGTAGTCTGATTTGACACTCTCGGGGAATCATACTGTAGTGCAGTGGCTTCCCAGCTACCTTAAAGAAACACTGTGGACCCCATCTGTGATTTGCCAGAAATATTATAGTGAAGCCAAATGCTCGCAGACACAGATTCTAGAAAGAATTTTATAATGGTTTTCTTTAACAAATGCTATTCTAATGTTGCCAACCTCAGTCTGGCATCCCCCTTAAGAGGGTCCTGAACCCCGGGATGGTGGGTTTTGTGTAACGGGTGTGCGTTGTATGATGAATATTCTGTATTTTTTGAAGCAATAAATTCAGATTTTTTTCCTAGTTACATGTTTTTTTGTTTTTTTTTTCTTAAAGGACTGAATCATCTCAAGTCTGCAGATCAATGTGAAGCAATTTATTAGTAAGAAACATCAGTTCTAGATCAGGATCATGAGGCAGCCAGGCATTGAAAGAGGTATTTGTAATCATTTACACACTTGCAGTCCTGGTATAACTTTAGCTTAACAGGGTGAAAAAAATAAAGAAGTATAGAAAAAAGGCAAACTTTCTTCTGGTGTGTGCTACTGCTGTGTGACGCAAGAGTAGGGACAAAATTCCATCCAATTGCAGTTTATTTGTTGTGAAGGGAATCAGTTCGGTCTGGTCACCCACGAGTGTGGGCAGCTCACCGTTTATACAGTGAAAGTCCTCCGCTTTAGAAGGACTTACCGGAGTCCAGGGACTTTTCAACTGTAAATGTATCTTCTGAACCTCCGTCTTTTCAGTAATCAACCTGCACTAAAACTGGGTTTATGGGGACTTGTCAGAGCGGGTCTGACACGCAGGTCTGTGGTTCAGTGGCGTAGGTGGTGGTGGAGGGTTTGGGGGGCCAGTCGGCGTCATCCTGCAGCTTCAGAGCCAGCTGCCTATAGCGCACTCGTGGGGGTCGATTTCTGCAACAAAACACCCAAGAGAGGCAGGACGCAGCCCAGCGGTCATTGGCCACCTGGAAACACATTAAGAACAAAAATCAGAAAGAAAGAACTGGTTAGTGAAAAACTCTCACCATGAAATTTACTTTTAAAATGAGAGAAAGTGAGCAACACAACTTTGTTTTTTATAACATTATTATTTGATAAATGACAGAAATGTATAGAAAAACAATACTTGTAACAAAATGTAGCAGATAATGTAAAAACGGTTTAGACTTTAGTCATTTATATTGTTTTTGTAATACACAGACAAGTGATGCATGCACGTATAGCTTATACAACAGTAAGAATTTTATTGATGAGAGAGGAAAAGTAAAGGGGTGAGAAAACTCAAAAACTCAGTAGGAATTAGTTTCTTTGCTTTTGACAGCTTGTGACACAAGGAACAGATCTGCGGGACACATGCAAAGAAGCAGGAGACTCGGGGTTAGAGAAAATGCATTAACATCCAGACAGTGAGAGCAGACAAAGCAAATCATGGTCAAAAGCTTCCCAACCTGCAGTGTACCAGCAAAGGGGGGCTCAGCGGGGCGAGTTGCCCCTTGAAACCTGCCTCTGAAAACTAGCCTCCACAAGATGTTGTCAAGGATCAAAATCTGTGAGAGATTTCTTGAGTCAGCAGATCATGAAGATTGAGTCACAGGTGGTGGAAAGTTTCAAAAAATGAGATATTGATTTTCTTGATTGGGTGCTTGGATTCAATATGAACAAAAACAAACATTTGATTCATGCACATTATTTCACAAACTGAAAAAGGAGATCAGCAATAGGAGGCATGCCATGTGCTGTACCTCCAGCGTGAAGGACACAGCTGTGTTCCCAATGACGATGATGACCAGCGTAACACGCCAGTCGTGGGGAACGCACACAATCTGGAGGGAAGAGCCGAGAACGCAACACTCAACATGAAATCTGCTTCAGCTTGCTCTCTAAATATTTACATTTAATAGTGAAACTACAGCACTATGAAAATCTGAATAAAATGAGTTTACCTCCAGGAAACTGTCGATGGCGGGAACAGGATAGAGCAGGATGAAGAGGAGGAACGAGTACAGAGCAATGCAGGACAACATGAACGGCCCTCAGGAAGCAAAAACACACGTTTGACCTTTTAAAAGTGAACGTTCATTTCACTTGTGAGAACGTCAGGTGTAAAAGTGCAACAAGAAATTGACATCAGAGAGTATGTAAATAAGAAACATCGCCTGTATATGTTCATCACTTCTAAAAGAAAACAGGTACAAGAAAACAACTGTGAAAAGTCTTGAGCCTAAAGTCTATAAAAATTACTGGAATATAGTTTATACTTTTTTGATATGTACTCATAGCAGAAATGAAGAGTCATTGACGTCACAGAGACATTAAAGCAGAGCTTCAGGAGGACTAAGGACATCTCACAGTTCTTGTAGCTCGGCTGTCTGAAGGGTTTTCCTTTGGAGAAGATGATGGCCACAGCCAGATACTGGAAGGAGGATACGTAGAAGAGGGTGGTGTTCTCGTAGTTCCTAATGTTTTTGTGGTCGTGACTGGTTGTTACATTTGCTGTGGAGGAGCCACCCGACCTGGAGACATTACAGGCACTGCAGGAAAAGAGAGAGGACAAAGTTTCACTTTAAAAGAGCCTTTTTAAAGAAAATTAGCTTTAATACAGAAAATTAATCTGGTAAATGACATATACACATCTCTAATTAAATTTTCAAAAAGTCTTCAGAAATGTACTGAAATGATGTATTTGAATAACTTATCACAGCTGGCAAGGGAAAAAAATTGTATCAGACCTTTTAAAGGAAACGTTCCAAAAAACATTTTTGACCCTTTTCTGTTCATAAACTGTAACTGCTTTTGTGTTTCTGGTAAATTTGTGTTTTTTCAAGTTGTGAACTGGAGCCATTTTGTGTTTATTTTTGACTTTGTCATGTTTATTTCTCGGGCTCCAGTTCAAACTTGTATGTATTTAAAAACATTTAAGTGTCAACATTTAACTTTACTTTATTACTTCTCACCTTTCATCTTCCTTTCTGGGGCTGTGAGTCATAACAATTTTTGAAACTTGAAAATTGGATTCACATTAAAAATCAATTTTGATTTTAAGGGTTATTATTATACAATTATTTCAAATAATGAGTGTTGGTGACTGTTTTTGTACAGCAAGCAAAAAAACAGGGTACAACTTATTCGAATATATGTGCAAAAATCAAATATAGTATTGATTCAAAAATATAGTTGAAAAGATACATTTCTGGAAAACGGCCTGAATTAGTGGTGTTGTGTAATATTGTGAGTCATATGTTGAGCTCCTGGAGTGCTACTGAGTTCTGACTGATCCAATGTCAGGTGAGTGCGATGAATGGAGGCCTGGTAAACTTGGGTCAACAAGTTGTTGTCAACAAATCTTTCAAATGCTTTAACAGTTCGCATCTGAAATGCTTTAGCAGCAATGAGGAAGATGTGCTATGGGAGGAGCAACCAGTGCCAGATCATGAGAGCTCAAGTTAAAAATAGGAGCCTTGTAAAAAGAAAAAGAAAAGAAAAAGAAAGGGGGGGTCTTATATTCGGAGTCATCTATTATTCATAATAATATCATAAACACTGAGCAGAAAATCATAACTGCCCTCTAGTTATTGTATATGTCTATATTATGAGTGATTTCTATATCAAATGTTCTATCTATTTAATGTGTAATTTTTTATTTTTTTTTTTTTACGATCCTGCAATTTCATTATGTTACCTATATAATGACAAAGTCTTATCTGACTGGAGTGTTAATCGGTTTTGCATGACGATGGTGTACATTTAGCTTTGACTCACTCAGATTGGGGCGTCCATATCTCGTACCAGCCTTGCTGTCGCACCAAGAAGAAGGCCAGGGCCTGGAAGACGAGGCAGGTGAGGATCTGTGTCAGAACTGAGAAGAGTAGAGGGCCCGAGATCAAACTGGACGGTGGGCGACGCAACACCAGCTCCTTCCACGCTGGATTCAGACTCACTGATAACAGAAAAATACTGTTTTTAATGAGCTGTTCCCCAGTCTTTGTAGATCTATAATTGGTCAGCTCCTGATTCCAAACCTCAAAACCCTCTTCAAAATATTATTTGCAAAGTAGACTCACTTGTAAAGGCGATGATGAGAATGATGGCGATGTCAATAAAGAGAAACTGGAAGTCTCCCAAGTTGCTAAGATTCTAAAATATCAGAAAAAGTTGCAGCAGATGATTAACAGATCTACATTATTATTCATCTATAACACTCAGTGAAAGTCACTATTTCACTGAGCCGTAACTAGGCTGTGACACAAATAATAATACGTTTCATTTGTATAGCAGTTTTTAAGAGACTGAAAGACAATTTACATCATCATATTATAAAAACAACAAGCATGAAAACACACGTTCTAAAACTTGGAAACAGATTTACACTCCATTGGTACTTTGCTTATCTTGCACGACTGTTGCATGAACTGTATCAAAATGTACCAGAGGCTGAAAACTCACATAAGATTCACAACATTCACCAGACAAAATTCTGAGTTTCTGACATGCAATTTTCTACGTCTTGCAACAGACAGACAATTGGGCAACAGTTATGTAAGATGATTGAAAATTCTCGATTTAATAAATATTGGGTCTTTTTTTTCTCTCACTCAGCATCAAACCAAAGTTCATAAAAGAATTGCAGAGGCTGCTGTATGAGAAAAACAACTTGGATTTAGACCAAACTGACATACTGAAAATTCATTTCTCATCCTCTAATTCACAGAAGCTAAACTGAAAAGGATTTTGGGAGGTGAGAGAAATCTGTGATAACAAGGACGTTATTTTACACAAGCAAATTTGGGGAATTTGGGAATGTATTTTAGAAATCTAATAACAAAATGTGTTCATCCAGTGAGAAGAAGTTTAACCCTCTCATAATCAAATCAAACACACAATCAGCGTTTTCTAATCTATGCACCTCTTGAACTTCTAAGATTGAAGTGACAACTACGTCCGTATGTGAGGAGTTCATTCTGATTGAAGATTATCTTCTTTTTACTCACTGACACCCAAATGTTTACTCAGCAGGTGACCAAAAGAAGGGCAAAAATAAAGCAGCAGCTTTGGCTTTACCGAGTAGAGCAGGGTGACGGAGATGTACTGGATGATGCTGTAGAGCGCCATGAACTTAAAGACGCAGAACGACGTTATGAGTGCAGCTCGTCCCTCCCTTTGGAAAGAGAAAGAAGGATTGAAGGTCGAGCTCAAGTTGTGTTTTATATCTGGTTAGGATGGTTCAACTTCTGTGATGAAGTTGGCAAACTATAATTTTCTAAGGCAGGTGTGGCAAAAATACAAACAATAGATCTAAACCGGCCTACGTGCTTTTCCTCATTTAACTTTTTTCAGCCTCTGTTTTAGTAAAATTACTGGATATAACAAGACACTGAGATATGAAACTATCCTTTATATGGAGATGCTGCAGTGAAAATTATCAAAGTTTTCCCAGCAAAAAAGAAAAACCATCAGCCTTACTGCGAGGGTGAGTTTGTGAAACTGTGAATGCTATATGAAATTGATCTTCAGTCATACTTTAATCTAAGGGAAACAATTGAGGTTTAACACTATTTATAGGTTATTCTATTATTTTAGTGGTCCGACAGAATTGAAGGCAAATTGTTCTGTATGTGGCCTCTGGACTAAAATGAGTTTTTGGACTTGAAAGAGGATTGGATATTCTACCTGATGAGGTTGGGGACACACGAGATGTTTGAGGTTGAGGAGGTGAAGGGTGAGGCGACCGAGGCCTCCAGCTCAGACAGAGAAATCCCACTGTGAGCTCGCTTCAGAGCCTGAAAGAGGAGAACGGGAGCATCTCTACCTAAGTCATTTATTTCAAGACAAAACAGATGTATTCTTAAATCTATAGAGGTTGATTTTTCAAGCTTACACATGCAGATGTGAAGTGCAACAAGTGAAAAGAGATGCATTTTAGTTTTTACTCACAACTCAGGCCTTTAATAAGCACAAAAACTTGTTTCTTCCCAAATTACAGGATCATTTTTCTCCTGCGGGACAAGGCCCTGCTTGTTTACCTCCTCAAGTATTTGACTGTTTAAATACTTGAGTCCCTTTCACAGGCACTACTGGCACTTTAAAGCCACTTCAAGGTTATTTGCATTAACAAAAAAAAATACAGGAACACTTTTTATAGTGACTCCTGTTTTAGTGACCACAGTCTAGTGTTGACAAATGTGACTTTAAACTGACAATCTGAAACCTGAAAAAACATGACAACAAGAAGGGTTAGGATATGTGCAACAAATACTTACCCCACAGTCATTAGCACCATCACCACACATCCCAACAGTGTAACTAGAGGGCAAACAAAATATGTGAAAGTCTTTTATGTGCACGGATGTCGGTGATAATGACGCTATAAATGAACTGTAGCAGATGGAGATGAAGATCAGTGACAGAAAAATAGAGGGAAGACTGACTCGATGCTCTGCAGGACTTCCACCAGTTGAGTCTTCTGGTCTGGAGCCATGCGAGCAAACACGGAGGCTGTAAGCGCGAGCTGTGGCGCCCCCATGTGGTGGGGTAAGGAATTAAAGCAGTGGTAAACACAAAACCATCAGTGCAGAAGCTTGTTAATAAGTCAACTCGACAAGCTGATGTAAATCAAATGAAAAAAGCTGTGAGTGTAGATATTGGCCTGTACCTTTTGGACCAGCTGAGGAAAGTGCTCGGTGATAACTGCAAAAGCTTTACCATTCACAGCAAAGTGATTTATCCCATCCTCCACATTTATCTCCACAGTCTGTGTGAAAAGAAACACACAGTAACAAATAGCTTTTATGCATGACTTATCTAATGACATTGTCTCACCTTACTGATTCTTGGGTTAACCAAACTGCTGTAGTCTCTATGAATATGTGGCACAAACAACTTTAGATGTGCCTGAACATGTATATTTCATTAAAGTAAGCTGAGTAATCAGATAGTATTGAGAGTATTATTCCAACAGGTCATATTCTGTATCTCTACTAAATCCCACTCTGAGGTTCCCATATGATAATGGATCAGTTTACGATTTGTAAGGCCAAGAAATGCTTCCTAACAGGGATGTCAATCCCAAGTGTCAGATGACCTTGCTTAGGTGTCAAAATTACAGCAAAAAGTAAAGAATTGCTAAAATATTTTAGGTAAAGTAATAATTTAGATTCACAGTAGACTCAAGCTGAAGGATCAGTAAGATGCAACAGGGAAATCTGGGTATCCTTCAGTAACAATACTATTTATGAGTATCAATAAAGTAAACCAGTAGTGCCAAGTGAAAGTTCAACTGTTACATAATAACCCACTGATTTGACTAGTATGGCTCAGTCAGAATCACAGTGATCTAAATAGAAACGTGTTGACGTCTCTGTGTTACTACACTTTGACTCTTTTCTCTGTCTTACCTGATCATCTTGGCCCAGCTGTGCAGCACTCTCAGTGTAGTGCCAGGTGATACTTGCAGGCTGGGAGTCTTTGGGAGGCACAGCGTCGGCTATAATGACCTTCTCATGTGGACGGATCATCCCACAGTCACGAGCCACTGATATCGCCGTCAGCATATTGTCGCCTTGCAAATTATACAATTGCAATAATTAAAAGAATGTACAGAGGAGCGAAAATGTTCTGCACATCAGTAAAAACATTTTCTGAGCCGAGTTACCTGTAACCATCAACGTGCGGATGTTAGCCCGTCGTAATTCACATAAAACGCCGGCAGTCTCCTCTTTTATTTTGTTTTGCATGATGACTAAACCAAGAAACTCCATGTTGGTTTCTAGGAGCTCCCTAAAGGACAGAAAACACACATTTCTCAGTTTTTTTCAGCCATTTGTCATTTTTGCAGGTTTCTGACCACCAATGAACAAAGCAATTATCACAGTGATTCAAACACTTCACAATGATTTGTTTAGATTTATCAGAATGACAGCAAACATCCAGAAACAAACAGAAATGTTTGGTTTAAACAAACTTGTAAATAAGACAAGATGAGTCGTCAATACTGGGTTACTACTCATAACCCCACAGCATCGGGTGGGTTTGATTTTGTAACTAGTTCAGTCTGGGTGTACTAATCAGGAAAACAATGAAAGGCATTCACAATCTCTGATTAATTTTTATTTTTTTTTAAAGGCGATATACATCATGTGTGGTGATATGGTTCCACAGCCGACGTACCTGCTGAGGCTTTGCACTTTGTGCCAGGAGAGTTTAGACTCCAGCTGTCGATGTGCCAGAGCAATGACCCTGAAGCCCTGCCTGGTGTAGGTCTCTAGTGTCTCTGTGAAACTCTGCGGCACTGCAGAGGAGGACAGAGTCTTCTCAATCTGGATTTTTTTTTTTTTTTTACATGAACTCAAGATTTTAAGGATAAAGAAAAAGAAAATTACAAAATGTCCTCTCAAAACCTATAAAGTGTAGAAAAACGGTCCCACCTGTTTGCTGTTTGCAGAGACTGGCCACAACCTCTGGTGCCCCTTTCAAGAAGGCGTCCATGTGTTTTTCCCCCAACCTCCGGACCACCACACTCATCCTCTGCAGCGCCGACGAGAAGGGAAACTGTCGCACGATGCCAATCTCACTCGACTGATGCGAAGACATTTTAAATTAATGACAGGAGAGAGTTTAAGAGCTGTTTCCAGTCTTTAAGCCCTGCTAATCGAACCGTACTTGCATAATCACTGCATTTTAAATGTACACCTGTAACATTAAGAATCATGATTTAACACAAAAGAACAACTTACTGATAATTCAGAGAGCTCCTGCAACAGAAAGAATGGCATGAGATTATAACTCTGACAAAAGGAGCGCCATCTGTGTAAAGACTCAGGGTCCCAGTACCACATTGTGAGGTAGCGCGTTGGCTTGCGTTGTTTGAGGGTCACTGTGTTTTTGAGGCCGTACAACTGTTGGCATTATTGGATTGTGGAGAGCAGTTTCTTCCTCCGTGGGCTCCTCTAAGCTCTAAACAATAACAACATAGAACAGCTGCTAAATATTTCTTTGAGCTGTTCCACTAAAAGTAAATCTTTAGTGAAGTATTTATTGTACCAACATGATGCTGTAGATCTTTGCTTACCCAGCCTGTAGCACTGAACATCTTGAGGTCCAAAGGGTCTCCAGAGATCTCTCCTTCTATCTTAGTTAACGAGTGACAGGTTGCCATGCAGGCCACAAACGTAGTGTTCACCAAACTGTGTTTAGCTGCATCAGACTCTGGTGGAGAAAAGCTGCAATGGAAAAGGAACATCTGCCTCAAACACTTCAAGTTTAGACACTAAAAACATTTCAATGATTAAGTCTGAGGTGTTTTTATATTGTATCTAGAAGCAGTTTTCCAAAAAGAGACTCAGGATTTCTTGGAATAACTATTTAGAGCATCCCGTACATACATCTCTCATCTCTTCACATCGGAATGTCTACATAATCTATAACTTCGAGGTAAAGAAACTTTCTGGAATGCAAATAAATGGGAGCGCTACCATATAAATATGTACTTCAAGTCTTTGAAATGAAAATATAAATCTGCTGACTCCAGATCTTTTGTTTTGTTTAGTGGTTGGTGCCAGGTAACTGATCTTCAGAAGTTTCTAAATGATCAACAAAAAAATTGTGACCTCTCACCTGCCATCTTCAGCCCTTTGAATCCCCCACAAGTCCAAACCATCCTCGGTGAGAGTCCCAGTCTGAAGGAGAGAAACGCACAAGTAGCTGCAGTGAACAGCACAAGGCTCACAACTCAAATCAAGAAATCTGAACAGTCTCGTGTCATTACTGAGGGAACCTCTTAAAAACATCTAAACTTGTGAGATCTAGGTCACAAGTTGTGACACATCAACATGAACTTGACAAAAATGTCACAAATTGTGCAACAAGCAACTTCTCAAATGTTTATCAAAAGCACATGTCTGTTCCAACTGTAGAAGTTATAATATCTTCTCCAAGTGAATTAGAACAATTGTATTAGCATATGGAGAAGTTTAACGATAACCTGGACTGTAACTAGAAGCAAGAAGCACCTTCAAAAATAAATAAAAATCCATTAAACTCTGCCCTTTTTGGTAATCTTTAATATATCCTAGCGGGATTTGTTAGATGAAAAATAAGTGTACTACCTTTTTATGTAGAAAATATGACCCTCATGCCATCAACAGTTAATGGACAAAATGACTCAAAACATCTAATACAGAAAATTTTGATAAATTGTCTATTATTCTTATAGCCATTTATGGATATGGATATATGATGATGATGTGAGACAATTAAAAGTATTTTTTTAATATTAAAGATGTCAAATCCATATTTACTTAAAATCTCCCATCCATCAAACATTTGTTATCATGAATATAAATCGTTTGTGTTTTTTTTAATTAAATAACAACAATGCCAAAAAGAAACTATCAAATAAAGGTTTAATCATCAATATATCGGATATTTACAGTTTTTAAATTTTATCAGCTTTATAGCAGTTTTTTGAAGTTTGCATTTTTTTTCCTTAATTACTAAAGAGTATGGTCATTTTGGCAGTGCTGTATTGATCTCTGAAGTAAAAATAGAGTCGAAATTTAAAAATCTGTAAAGTGAAAGACTGTCTTTCAAAACACTTTGTAGTAGATTAAAGAAACAAGATTAAATACGTGGTTACATAAAGTAACACAAAATATGTTGTATTTTGAAACATACAAACACAAATCCAGTGCACACAATGTATTTCCTGTGTGTGGGCTTACCTTGTCAAAACAAACCAGGTTAAGTTGGCCACACATGTTGATCCTCTGAGGGCTGATGCAAAAGATGCCGACATTCTTCAGACGCCGCTGTGCGTAAACTATCCCGGCTGTCATGGCTGCCGGTAAGGCGGGAGGAATAGTGATCGTGATGATGTCCAGGGACTCAATAATGATGGTTTTAGCAGGAACCTGGTCAAGTTGAAGAAACAACCATCAACTTGTGATATTTAATGGAATTCAAACCATTTCCATCTGCTCTTGATGAGCGGGGATACCTTGTTCATGACACTGAGGATGATGGTGTAAATGAAGCCAATCATTGCCACACCAACCAGACACAACAGGAACAGGTAGGCGTCACGGTACAGTTTGAAGTCAGTGGGTTTAGGGTAAAGTATGGAGCGCACGAGTTGGCCTTTCTCTGTGCAAAATCCTGCAAGGTGTTAAAATGTGAGTAATACTGAAGTGTGGAAGCGGCATCAGTCTATCTTTCTATCTTGTAGAGTTAAAACTTTCTCCCACATCAGCCAGTAGATGGTCCCCCCTGTCTGTTTCTCTTTCCTTCTCACCTGTTCGAACCACAACAGCCTTCACCATCTCCCCGGCGTAGAAGCGGGTCTGGATGACATTGGTCCCACAGAACAGAGTGTATTTCTTGTGCTCCTCCATGTTATATTCCACAGCTGCATCCTCGCCAACACAGGGCAGGCTGATTTTGGTCACTGGCACACTCTCTCCTGGAAACGAAGAGAAGATGAACAAAACTTCATCACAGGTCAAATCTGAAAATTTTAAATATTAAACTCTGACATGTAGCAGGACATTTGTAGTCTGTCTGATAATTACTGAATTACTGTAAAACTTAACACATGCTGGAATGTAAAATTAGACCATGCATGTGGTATTTCTAGAGTGTCCTACTGTGAAATCTTTAAAAGGTTTTAAATTATTCATTTGACGTACAATGCTCTTAACAACAAGGACCAACCATATCTCAGAAAGCCCTTTAAAATGTATTTTTGGATGAACAGTAACATTAGGGATAGCTCCAGTCACCTTGACTCCTTTTCCTAGTTAACCTGCTATTTGTTCAGCATGCTTTAAGTTGAATGCTTGGAAACTATCTTCCTTGCGCTCTGTGTTTCTACTCTCTCCTTACTGCAGGTCATTGCTGTGTGTTAATAACTTCATGTTTGTGTTCTGAAATCTGTGTTCTCTCGTTCTGCACCACCTTGATAATTTGTAATGTTGGTCAGTTACTCTGTTAGTTAATACTCCCTAAAAACAACTGGAGCAATCAAAAAACTGCCATCTAGGAGTCTGGATCTAATAAGACTTCTACCTGATACAATAAGTATTTTTTTCTTTCCACTGTTGCCTCTAATCAGTCATGTGAGATTGTTGGGTTGTTTTCTATACTCTACCAAGAGTTGCTTTTGTTTCAACACTTTAAATCTTAAGTACGATGTAATTGAATATATGTTAATAAACATACTGAATTACAGGCAAATTGTGATTTATTTTGCTGTGAGACTTCATCGGTTTATGTAGAATAAGATAAACATGTAGAAAGTTAAGCAGCCTAATAAACAGAGTAGAATGTTTGGGCTGTGGATGAATTATTATTACTCTCAATGTGTGACATTTAAAAACATTACGAGGGTGTTGTGTTGCCCTGTTGTTTTAAGGATATGAAGTTTGTCTCCTTTGCTCTTAAAAGCTGGACGTGATGTGATATTTGCCCTTTTCCCCACAAATATCAGTGAATCACAAGTGCACTGCATCAGTAACGGGTCTAAAAAGGCATATGAAAGAGAAAAAAACACTTTTTATGGTGTATTTATCGGCTGATTGTTCATTTTCTCTCTTCATCGGTGCCAAATGGTTGTCAAAAAAAATATCATCCAAGTATTTCTACATTAAATTCTCTCTTCCTAGAAAACAGTGTCAAATGTTTGATGAGTCATGCTGCACTTTAGAGCCATTAATTCTGCATTCAGGGAAAATGTAGATTATATGAGCTTCTCGGAGTGACGCCTTTTTACCAACGGTAGTGTAGGTGAACAACAGCGGCCTTACCGGTGCTTTAAGTGCAGTACTGTATATCACAGCATTATTGGATGCTGAAAATGTGAATCTAGCCTTAAAGTCTCCCTATTTTCAACAGAAAAGCAAAATATAGAGAATTTAATATCACTTCTAACATCTTTTTATGTATTTGCAAATAATTAGATGAAAGGCCATCAGTTTCTTAATGAGGAAACACACAAGCATAACACACGAGGAACATGTTGGACACCAGACTGAGCTTGTGTTTATTAAAAATGAGTGATCATACTAAGGAGATGACAAACATCCTACACCTGAAGGAATATTGTTATAGTTAACCAGCAGTTCAAAAGCTTTGGATAACAGAAATGGACGAGGAACACGAGGAATTAATCAAAGTTGCACTATGAAAACGTGCATGTGTCTCATTGCAGATATTGAAAAACAGCTGTTCTATTCTGTGTTTTCATCATCTTTATTTATGAAAATAAAGCTGCATAAAAAAAATACTTTTTCACAAAATATAGTCTTGTAAAAAAAAAATCACATCTTTTAAAAAAAAAAAAAAACTTTTCAGTGTGGAGGAGCTCTGTGGAAGTGGGGAAAAGGTCTCACCTGTCAGCATGCTCTCATTTACAATGCAGGTCCCCTGGACGAGTATGGCGTCACAGGGCATTATCATCCCATTGGCCGGGATGGTGATAACATCACCAGGCACAAGCTCTGTAGACATGGCCTCCTCAGAATCTGTGATCAACGTAAAGAGTAAACTACATCACACACTACACTCTCTCTAAATCTAATCATGGGGCACAAACAATGTTATAGATTCATGGAAGGATTAAATGAAAACATCTGATGCAGTAAGACTTCAAAATATAACACCACCAACACAGCTTTCAGTGAGACGATCACTGCAGCTTTGGGCTACAGTCAGAAACTGTTACCTGTATTTCCTCTGCACACTGTGACACGGACCACGCTGTGAGCTGCCACCATGTCATGTAGCATGACATATTGCTGAAACAAAAGGGAGAAACGTGTTTCTGGAAGCACACACCTAAATGCCACGAGGTGATCAAAGACTCTCTGGTACACTAATGGTACACTAAAAGAAATTACATTCTCAGAAAATGGACTAAGACTACAATAACCCCTCCTCCTTGAACACTTTTTTCTGAAGCTTCAATATGACTCACCTTCTTAATGGTGTATAACGAGGTAGCAATCGAAATGACTGACATGAAAACTATGGCACTAGCATAATAATAGTAGTCCTCAGCAGACCACAGAATAACGCTGAAGAGCTGGAAGATGTAAAAAGGGTTCAAGACCTGACGAAGAAGGAAAAGAATAGACAGAAAGCATGAGAAGGAGCATTATTGATTTCACCATTACTAGATTAGAGCGAGGGCTCGTAATTCACCTCCTTTATGAGCAGCTTGAACACAGATGGCACTCGTACCGCAATCTCATTCTCCCCAAAAAACAACCTCCTGAACAAAAATAAAAATCAGATGCAATTGAGCAGGTCTAATGTGCATGTTAATGCTTATTTGCTTATCCAGGGTGCAATGTGTTGACAAAACCTCCATGAGGGCTCCCTCCCTCTCCTGTTAAAATACTTTCGTCCTTACCTCATAGTGAATAAAGCTACTTCAACAGCAGATCAATAAAAAAACATATAAATTAAATGTATGGAGCCTCATGGCTGCATAGAGATTTTTATTCTCAACTGTGAATAATTCCAAGAATCTGTGTATCAATAAACTTATGAAATAATCATTTTAACTGGCTACTTTTTCTCATTTTCATCTGATTTTCTCTATCCCTAACTATTTTTGTATGCAACCCTGCTCCCAGCATGTACCTGAAGTCTTGCAGAGCTTTAGAAAGCCCAGAGCTGTGGTCAGAATGCACAGTTGCACAGCTCACATTCAAATCCTCGAGGCCTCTGAAAAAAGCAGCGCACAATCAATCGTTTACTCTTCAGGTGAGCACAGCAGCACACACATACAGCATAAGATTCATACTGTGCAGACTAGTCTATGGTTTATATTTAGAGTACATATATGTCTCTAAACTACTGAAAGCACATAGATTTTTCGGCCTTACTTATACAATTCAAAGTTCTGTATCACATCATTCCAGTAGTATTTAGTGCTGTGGTGGGTGAAGTAGTGGATCTAAGAGGGGGAGAGGAGACGGAGACACGCTTCAAAATCAGCCCATCACTGAGCTACACTCATTCCTGAACTTCACTTCATATATGAGATAAAAGTGATTCAGATATTTAGATGTTGAAAACATAAAGAAAGGTCAATACAATTTGTCATGAAGGTACCTGAATGTGCTGCCTGTGAGGAAACTTCTCGTGTGTAGCATTAACACAGAGGTCTACATCTCCATTTGGCAGCTGAGTTTTGGATAAAAGATCCAGATCATCAAAAGGTTTGTTCCCTGGAGCCAACATGACATGAGCTTTGGCTCGAAACCACTGCTTGAATTCATCCTGTCATAACAGTACACAGAACTGAGTGAAGAACCAGTCACACGTGTGACATAGGAATGCCAGATCGTTCTCCTACCGTGGTCCTGAGCAGCAGCGTCTGAGCCTCCCTCAAAGAGGTGAGTGTGCAGGTTCCCTTGACTCCCCACTCGGGCAGCCAGTAGAACAGAAGCAGCAGGAGACCACAGGAGCAGACCGCCCCAACGCTCACCAGGATCCTCTTCCACAGACAGGGCCGGTACCCCCACACCTCCTGTACACACAGCGGACAAGACACGACACACTGCACTCATGACAAACGCAATAGGGCATTGTGCAGGTCACTAAATGAAAAAAAAAAAGGAGAAACAGTGTGGAATGAGGGCATTGCACATCTCATTAATACACTTTATCATTATCTTTATTAGCAAACTTGGCCAAATTATGTTATCAAATTGAATTATATATTTGTTAAACCTTGTTAATTTTGCTAGGATCCCTGTGTTTCCACAATAGAAGGGACACTCCAGACACATTGAAATTTGTTGGGATGGGGTTTATTACTCTATACTTCACTTCTATGAGGCACCGGCCAAAAAGCAAAACCACCAGCAACACTGTTCCCACTGAGATGGAAAATAAGCTCCTCTACTGTGTTATGAAACAAAAAGCATTCTGAAAATGAAAAAAGTATAATAATCCTTACATATTATTGCTTTGCTACCTATCAAAGGCTAAAACCATCAAAAGGCCTGCCTATTCCTGCATTATCAAATTACATGACACACTTTGACATCTTCAATCTTGGTTGCTGTGCATTAGTTTCTTATAAAGTATTTATTTTTCTTTAAGCGTTTTGCACCTCAGTTTCACATAGCAATTGTTGTTGTTGTACTATAGTGTTTCTCGCATTGGCCTGCCAACAGACTGAAGATGGAAATCAGCTGTAGCTACACTCTTGCATATCTACATATGCACGTTTACTGTCATAATAAAGAAAATCCTATATCTATATAACTACAGTTTTTATTTCCCAAATAATATCTAAGAAAACATTTTACAAATAAAAAAAAAACCACAACTGTGATACAGAGTACTTTTAGACCTTTTCACTGGGTGAAATCTCAGCTGATTTCCTCTGGTTTGTAAGTTTTATAGAATGTGTTCTGACTTGTTTTTAAGTGGTTCAGGTAAGTTTCTACCAGATTTGTTGAACCATATTTCAGCAGTTTTTGAATGTGTTTTGATTGTTTGGTGAACCGTGTTTTCAGAGGTAATAAAGCAGTTTTTTTCTCTTTAGGTTGGGGCTGCTATTTAACTGGATGGATCGTGACTGGATTTTAGATTGGTTTAGGGCTGGTGTGTAACAATTGTTTTGATTGGCTATTAAAATGGATTTCGTGCTTTGCACTAAATCTAAAAGGGCTAATTGTGAAAATGATATTGAAACCAAAAGTGATCATTTCTCATGCTGAAACACGAGAAAACGTTTCCACACTCATGCATATACATAAATATGACTCAGCACATTTATAATGAACAAGCTGCCCATTTACTCTTATTATTCATCCTGGACAACAGCCAATCACAAATGGGCTGCCGCTCATTTATCCAGTGGAAACTCACAGAGCAAAATGTTCTTTGAGCACACCAGAACATTCTTATCACCATATGAGAAAACCCAGAAAGACAAACTGAAATTTACCATCTCGTCCTCCAAGCCTTCGTTGATGATCTTCACTTCTGTTGTTTTCATTCTGTCTGAAATGTAACAACTGCAAAGAAATAAAAGACAAGATTTTGTTTACAAAACACCAGACACGTGTCTTGTTTGCTGAATGTATTCTTCTTTTTTTTTTTAATCTAAATTGGGAATTGCCATTCTGTCAGGACAGTAAATATGGTACAACTTCAATCTTGTTCAAGAACATAAACAGTGTGTTTTATGGCTTCTTCTATCCAAGGCCCAAACAGAATTTGTTCATTTAGTGTATTTTGCTCTGTGAAATAGGCTTCAAATATATTTGCCTTGCTTTACACAGTCTGGCTTTATATTCCCCCACAAACATACAACTGCTGCCTTGCAACGTGCTCACTGCTCACACATCACTAGGGCCAAGCGGCACCTGGTCAGTGCAAGATTGTGTTCAAGACTGGAAGATAATCCTTCAAGTCCCGTGAAATGAGACACAGCCAACCCATAAATAAATATCTTTTTTTCTAGTTATAGATATAACTGAGCTTCAATGTCCTTCTCATTGCTTCTGGTGATAACTGCGAAAGCATTTACCTTGATTTAAACAGTATTTCCACCATTGTAGAAGAATCAGCCTCAAGCTATAGACAGAAAATCAAAACAAAATTCTATGAGTTATGATTTTCTGAACTCGTAAATGGAGTTTCCAATGTTAAATTCTGGAATTTCACCTTATCATGACCTTATTCTGGATCCGATCCAGATGAAATTTTGCACCCTACTAGATAAGACCATCCTACAGATCATTGAATTTTTACAAGTCAGTCAGAAGAGATCTCGAAGAGATATGACTTTTTGAAAACGACTCAATGATAAGTAAAGGGGAAAAACAGGATCTTTGATATTGTTTTGTATCCAGATGGTTATCCGGTTCACTCTCAAAATTTAATTGAATCTAAGTTGGGTCAAGACGCAATTGTTTTTGGGAAGATCCCGTCAGGAGTTTTTGAGTAATCCTGCAAACAGACAAACAGATCAGACAAACAGACCCTGGCAAAAACATAACCTCCTTGGCGGAGGTAACTGGGAACTAGAGGAATTAGAACAATAAGTGTGATAAAGTTTAAACAGGATTTGTAAATGTCATAATGATAAATTTCTTTCACAATGCTACATAAGTTATTCATCTATTGTGAGTAAAACATTTAATCAATTTATGAAAATAAAAAACTAAGTTTGCATCTTATGGCATTTATAAACCTCAAAACAGTGGAGCAACTAAAATAAATAGTCATGTTGAAAAATTAGGACACCCTACGAAAGCCGGAGTATTTTTTTTAACATGTTTGTACATACGAACATTTAATATCAATTTTTTAAAAAAGGGAACATTTCTAGCAATACACATAAACAATTGAAACTGAAGAAAAGTCATTTTAAAACTTTCTGTAAAATCTATTAAAAAATATTCTGGTAAGGAATAAATCAGGACACACCCACAATTATTCCCACCTCAAATAGCTAAAATGACACACAGTTGTATCACATCATGTGTACATGATTAGAACATCATTACTGATTATCCTGAAGGAGGCTCTCCTTATTTAAACCTCAGAGATGTAGTTTCTTGTGCTCCTGACTGTTGAACGTAGAGTGAACACTGTGTTCAGATCGAAAGAGCTGCCTGAGGTCATCAGAAAGAAGATTGTATCAGCTAATTGATTTCAAAAGGTCTCAAACCTATTTGAAATCATTCATACATTCCACTGTACAGAAAATAGTCTAAAAGTGGAGGACACTCAAAACAACTGCTAACATGCCCAGGTGTGACTTTCCAAGCAAGTTCACCCTGAGAGAAAACCATAAGGTGCTTCAAGAAGCCTCCAAAAACTCTAAGATATCATCATGGGACCTACAGCAGGCTCTTTCTCCTGGCGTATGCATCTACAATCTACTAGAAAAGAGACTGCACAACTTTAACTTTCGTGGGAGGCATGTAAGAAAGAGACCTTAGAGAAACATGAAGGCCAGACTGAAGCTTGCCAGAGCGAACGTAGACAAAGACCTGAACTTCTGGAATAATGTTCTTTGGACAGATTAGTCTAAAACTGAGTTTTCTGGTCACCAGAACAGAGGCAATGTTTGGCGTAAACCAAACACAACATTCCATGAAAAGGACCTCATATCTACTGTGAAGCATGGAGGTGGAAACATCATGCTTTTGGGATGTTTTGCTGCAGCAGGACCTGGCCGAGTCACCATCATAGAATCCAACATGAATTCTACCATGTATCAGAGGGGGCTTGGAAAGCATGTCGGACCATCTGTAAGAAAAATTAAAGCTGAAGTTGAACTGGCCCCTGCAACTTAACAGTGACCCAAAACATACTAGTAAATCCATCAGGGACTGGCTGGAAACTAAGAAATGGGAAGTTCTAGAATGGCGCAGTCAAAGCCCAGATCTTAATCCCATTGACTTGAAATGGGCTGGACATACATAAAAACCCTCAAACGACTCATAGCTAAAAGAACTTTGCATTGAGGGGCAAATGTTCCTCAGACATGTCAGAGATTGATAGATGGCTACATGAAGCGTCTCACTGAGGTTATTTCAGCCACAGGGAGAAACACTAGCTATTAGTGGGGAGGCTTTCCCAATGTTTTCCTCACCAGAAATGACTGTCTTCTTTTATTACATTTTACAGAAAGTTTGAAAAAGTGTTTTCTTCCATTAGTATAATGTATATTGCTATAATTGTTCAATGTTATCAAAATTTATATCAAATATTCATATGTCCAAATATGTAAGGAAAAAAAAAAAGAAACATTCGTAGGATGTCCAATTTTCTCACATGACTGTAACTGGAGGAGCATTTCATGGCCACAGTTTGAAAAGAGTATTTTTGAGAGGGTAAATTTCATGTAAAACTTCATGTAATCCACAAAAACACGTTAAAGCTTTTATCACACAAAGACGTTTATTATGAGCAGACACAGTCCAAAACCAGGATCTCTTATGTTGATGGATGCCTACAACTCTGGAAAAGATCATCAATCCTGAAAAGTAATAGTCCTTTCTAAACTGAACTATTTGAAAGCTCGTAGAAAAAGCGTCAGACTAACATGTATCTTTGTCCCAACTTTATTGCAAGAGGACCCTGCCATTAAATCAAAAAATAAAAATAAAAATCTTGTCTTAAATTCATTGTCTTGTGTGACTCAGATTATATCAACCATTACAACATCTCTTTTCATAATTACGCAAACGACACACAGCTCTATATATATCAGTGTCAGCGAATGACCAGGCCCGCTTATACCGGCTGAGTAAATGCATCAATGAAATTAATGAGTGGATGTGTCAGAACTTTTTACAACTCAACCCAGATAAAACTGAGGTCATTGTTCTTGGCCCAAAAGAAGAAAGGTTAAAGGTCAGTGCTCATCTGGACTCCATGTCACTCAGGACATCAAATCAGGCAGAAATCTGAGTGTAATTCTGGACTCAGACCTGAAATTCAACAGCTACATTAAGACAATAACAAAACTAGCTTACTACCATCTGAAAAATATTGCAAGAATCAAAGGATTTCTGACCCAACAAGATTCTGAGAAACTTGTTAATTTATTTTCAGTAGGTTGGATTATTGTAACGGTGTGCTTACAGGCCTCAGTAAAAAAATCTGTCAGACAACTGCAGCTCATCCAGAACGCTGCAGCCAGAGTTCTCACCAATACCAAGAGGGTGGAGCACATTACACCTGTGCTCCAATCCCTGCACTGGCTGCCTGTGTGTCAAAGGATCCACTTTAAAATCATACTTCTGGTCTATAAAGCTTTAAATGGTCTTGGGCCTAAATATATCCCAGATTTACTTGTAGAATACAAAACATCCAGACCTCTGAGGTCCTCAGGAAAAGGTTTACTCAGTGTTCCGAGGATCAGAAAGAAACAAGGTGAAGCAGCTTTCAGTTCCTCCGCTCCTCACCTGTGGAACAAACTTCCTGAACACAGGACTGCTGACACACTCACTTCCTTAAAATCAGGACTTAAAACATTCTTATTTGTACAGGCGTTCGAATAAACAATAGATTTTATATTACTAAATTTATCTCTATAAATTCCTTACCTATTTATTCCACTTCTTTTGCTGTTTTTAAAACATTATTCTGTTTTTAAATCATTTCTTTAAAGCGATAATGTATTTCTTTGATATTTCTTATGTCTTCATAAGGTTTTTCTGTATTTGTTTAATTTCCTTTATTTCTATGTAAAGTACTGTGAATTGTCCTGTGTTTGAATGGTGCTCTATACATTAAAAAAAGAAAAAAACGTTCAGCATATTTAAAAAGACACGTGTGACTAAGAAACAATTTCTAAATGAGAACTGTAAATTTCCTTAAAATCATATTTCATCACAATGAGCATCTATAAATGTCGAAGAGTGGCAATTCTTCAGCACAACAAAGATTAGCGGGCCAGTGGAGGGAGACAACGAACCAAAGATCCAAAGAAAGAAGTGAAATCCCATCTGAAACTCTGTGGGAAGCAGTAATGCTGAGAAGTGTTCGGATCAATCCAGACTTCATCCAGACTGCACGGCAGGAATTAACACCAGCTGATCAAACAACATAACACTGCTGCACATTGTTGCATAAGAATCCAGGTTTAAAAAGTTAAATGTTTTTAAACTCTTAACATAGTAGCCAGATTCCTTTTCTATGAAGCTGATTTCTTCAATGTAAACCCTTTAAATAAATACATTTCTCAAAAGTCAGCACACAACCACAATATCAAAGGTTAGAGTCCAGGCTTTTCTGTGTGGAGTTTGCCTGTTCTCCATTTGCATGCCTTTGTTGCCTGACAAGGTTTAAAAAAAAAAAACCTTTGAGGTAAAGTGATCACTTTAAATTGCCCATAGCTGCAAACATTAGAATGTGTGACTTCCACACACTGGCCAACAGCTCAATGGGAAGATCTGTGTTTGTGAGGGCGGAGATTTCAGAGGCAGTATGGGAATCAATTCTAAATCGAGTTCACTCTTCATCTATTTGTGCTAGACGTGGTCTTATGCAGTGTCAAACCCTACACCATCCTCAACAAAATTCGACTTGCAAAAAATTCTCAATCCCACCTGTGATCAATGCCATCCAGACACACACATTCATTACGTATGTATTATACAGAAATATTTGCTTGGATGTCAGCATGCCCTGACACCATACTCAATCCAACAGCACTAACTGCTCTGTTACTGATCTTACTTCACAACTCCTCTATCAGCTCCAGCCCCCCCACAACCTTGAGTTGGATAAAGTGGCACAGAAAATCATCAGATTTAGCTTTTTTTAATTCATTGCAGTCCAAACTGAGGTCCACTCTGAGCAATGTCTCTCACCCCTCCATGGTCAACAATAGGAGCACCTGCATGAACAAGAACTCGTCCAACCACAGGAGCTCCTTCCTGTGACCATCAAAGTCAATAATTCTTTTAATCATTTGATTCATTCTGATTACATTTGCTTAAACTTACAACTACTATTCTATATTTTTTATGAGTGAGAACCTCTGATTGCCAGCTATTACACCTGCAGACAACTTAAAATGACTGTGTAATTTTTTACAAAGCTAACGATGTTGTTGTCCCACATTCACATCTACCACTCATGTCAGTTAGCTTGTCATCACCATGCATGTAAACACAATATCGTTTTCATTATTTCCGCACCTGAGTACACCTTGGGTGCAGCCCTTTATATAATACTGCTGTGATTTCCAGATTAAACTTCTTTATCTTATCTGATAATTGAACTGCAATGACTCCAGGATTTCCCTTAATGAGATAAATAAAAGACATGTTACTCAATTTAAAGAGAAGCATTCGATCATATAACTAAAACCAGGATCTTTATGAGGTTATGAATTCACATAGAAACCACTCCCAAACGTGTCATCTTGACTTTGCAATTTTAGAGGGATACACGATCATCAAATTTCAATTCACATTGCATAATAATCAAGTTGTGAAACAATAAAGATAAAAACATAGCCAGTCATCCTTCACTGTCGTTGCTCCAGAGGCAACACAAAGAAGGAAACAACTGTTCTATCAGAGTGAGACTCCAATACAGAATAATCTGAATATCCCAGAATGTGTCCAATACGCAGATATAATTCACATTAATAAGATTTCTGCTTCACTTTTGTATTTCGACGAGCTGTCTTAAATTAAATAACGTTTACATAAATGCTGACTGGAAAAGGAGGCTTGACAGGTGTCGTTCATTGAGCTACAACACTTTACAATATTTTAAAACTCAACCTGCACCAGAATCCAAAGTACATCCACAAACTACACTGTATAATAGTAATCAACTGGTGGTATGCGTTATTGCTGGAGCTTGTATGCCAGTAGTAAAGTGCACAGCTAACGCAATTCCGTGTCTAGTCGCACTTTGAAACTTTGACCAAACAAACAAAAAGTTATTCAGCAGCTTCACAAGTTGCGCTCCGACAGAGAAACACTTCAGACCCGGGCGGTAAACGCGCACACATGTCGGCAGCATGAACTTACCGATGTCTCCTCTCCTGAGAGTGATCAGCGTGTCAGTCGTCGCATGTTCTGTAGTGAGACTGAAACTTTGATGCCCTCTGTAGCCAGTGCACGCGGACGATCCTGCAGCGTGCGTCC
>OMNM01033781.1:0-20476 GCA_900302745.1 Parablennius parvicornis | reverse complement strand
CAGTGGACAGGACACTCACACCGGATCGTCCCGAATCCCGACCCGGCCCGGATCGGCCCATTCACAAGGAAGTGGGGAAAACAGGATGTGAGGTCATCACTGGACATCGTGTTTGGGCCCAATGTCTGCGAGTTACAACACATCTGAGCCCAGCAGCACGAGCCTGAACTCCACTTGACTACTGCCCCTCCAGCAGCCTCCCATCAGCAGCACAATATGATTTTACTCATGGTACACAAGATATCCATAACTATAAAAGTCAATCCATACTACCAAAGCTGCAGAACAGCTGCTTTTAATTGTTCTAAACAGAAGGGCTTCTGGGTACATTCCAGTAGAGAGGATGTAGGACTGGTAATGTGATATGGGACTCTGTTTTCATTGATTCTTACAATAAATGAGAAAGATGGTCACTTATATACAACGAGCTTGAAAAAGTGTTCTATGAATTGATGTTATATAGGGTTGTTGGTCTAGTCACAATACTTATCAAGCTTGTTTTATATAAGTGACATGCTTACTAAGTTGTTGTCAGATCAGGAGTGTGCAGTTGGTCCAGTGGGTGGGAGTCTTGCCCGTCATGAAAAAGGTTTGGATTTGAGTCCAAAGTTGAATTCATGACAATTCATGAGTTGTGGTCATGAATTTTTTTTTTTTTATTTCGCCACATCATCCAGGTCTTGTTTCGATGTTCATATGGCGTTCAGACAGAACATTCATGAAATATCTGGGAAAGAGGTACAAAAAAAAAAACCCTTTCATTCTGGCTTCCCTGAAGATGTTTTTTGGAGGTATGGAAATGACTTCTTAAAGACGTGATTCGCGCCACTGTTGCTTCGTGGGTTGAGACTAGAGTGGAGGTTCACAACGACCCAGAATATACAACCAGAGCTACAATAGAATGGTTTAGATCAAAATACATATACTTGTTCATGTGTTAGAAGGAACAAGTAAAAATCCAGACCGTAATCCAAAATTAACATCTCTGGCAGGACTTGAAAATGGCTCTTAACAAACATTTATGGTTGTAATGTGACAAAATGTGGAACACTTCAATGGGTCTCGATACTTTTGCAAGCCAGTGTAGTTCAGACACATGAGAAGTATTCATGGCTTATGATCACATAGTATGTTGGAACAAAACACTAGAAGACAGCTGGTTTGATTTCAACAAAATATTTATCTTTGTCTTGGAAACATTGATCTTTTCATAACAGTGTCTCAAATTTTTTTGAAGAAAAAAAATTAAAGCGAAAACAAATTATTTGTACATTTGCTAAACTAATAGTGGAGGTTCACCATTTATTCAAATTAAAAGTTGCATGGCTTATAAAACTGTTCAAATATCATTATAGTACTAGTTCCACCCCAAATACTCAACATTTAAAGAGCATGAGCGAATATAAAGTTTGTATACAGTTATACACACATTCTCCGATTAGTTTCCACTTCTTAAGCTGCAACTTGGGATGAGTTAGCTCCTTTGCCTTTTCCTAAAAGAAACAAATGATTTATTTCATTGGGCAGCCTTTCTGTGTGTTTTAATGTTCACTGGAGGGATTGATTCCTCCCATAGTCCAAGAACACGTATTTGAGAAGAAAAAACAGAAATCTTGGTCTGTGCGTGGTGTCTGTCAATATATCCAATAGAAATCCCTCCACAGATTAGTAGCTGAAGTTATCTCTGTTCTGTGCACCAATCTTCACTGACATGCCAGAATATTAAATGAGTAGACAACACTTCTCTGTATTGTTTTAAACAACAATGTCCATTAACACTGAAAGTCAAACAGACTTTTGTACCAAAGAGTTGAAATATAAAAGGATGACTGATCATCTAAAATGATCAGTCAGAATGTGGATGTTTGACCTTCATTCATTATCACCTGGTTCAGTTATTCTTAATCTCATCAATGTGTTCAAGTGTTACCTCTTTTTCTGCCTCTTTTCTTTTCGTTCGCCTTGGAACCTGCAGATTGACCAGAAGAGAGTTAATTCACAGCAGGGACTTTGGAGTTATTAATGCGCTCTCTTAAATATTCTCATACTTTTCTTTTCTGCTGGTCGTGTTTTCTCCTTCACTTTCTCCTCACTTTTGATGTTTGGTTTGGTGATCTTTATGGGCTTATCAAGAACAACTTCTCCATTTAACGTCAGGGCTTTAGTCAGGTCCATATCTGAGGCAAAATCTACATAAGCGTGTTTTCTGTAGGAGCACAAAATAACTGTTAAGTGGTTGTGCGTGACACCAGTGCTCACAAATCCATGAGCCAAATGTAGAGTGTGAACCAAACCGAAAATAATAAAACACACTTACTTGGACTGGTCTAATCGGATATCTTGAAAGAGGAGGCTTTGGTTCATTAGGAAAGTTGCTAGAGAATTTATGATTTCTTCAAATTGTTTCGAGTTGTTAAGGTTTCCAACAAACAGAGACAAATCTGTCAAAAATAAATAAATAAAATCAATGAATGAAGACAACACTTCTGCATTCATCAGACATTTCACTGGACAGATTATTCAGGAGCCTGTTGTAATACGAGTCCTTATCATTATTGATCATGTCACCTTTCCGTGATGGGGAGGTCTCAGCGGCAGAGTCTGCTCTCTGTTTTCCATTCACTGCAAGAGACGGAAAACATGTTCTCATATTGGTCCAAAGCAGGTCTGATAACAGCTCGTTTTGTTTTCAGGGTCTCATATAGGTCTCCTGGTGTTGCTTCAAGTTCTGGATGAAACCAGCACGAGGGCCTCGGACAGCAGAGGAGCATGCTGCAGGATGCTCTTCTTGACAATCTACACCAGGGGGCAGGGAAAGGCAGCGACAGACACTGCACAGTAGTAAGGAGCCAATCAAAGGCTTGATATGCTTTGGGACAACTGCAGCTTGACATGGATGTTAGCCAGAGTAAAAGCAGTGAGGTTGCAGCGGTTACATCCTGATATTAGAAAACTGATCCGTTTTGTATTTTCATATTATTTTACTATATAGTAGAAAGTTCTTCTTCTTATTATTATTATACTTGTGATGTCAATACTAAAGAAAAACAAGAATTCCACTATTATTACTGCCTTCTTCAAGATAAATCAGACGTGTACTGCCTGAAATATAATTCAAGTTCCATACTTGTAAACTTCCACAGTTTGCACACACAAAAGTATTTATCAGTCTGCTGTAATATGAGTTCCTACCATTATTGATGATTTTTTTTTTTTTGGGTGGTGGAGTCTTGGGTGCACAGTCTGCTTTGCGTTTCCCAGTTCCTGAAAGAGAAAGAAAATATGTGAGTTATTTGATATGATACAACAAGTTATTATTATATAGCAGATCATATTCTGTAGTTTATTTTTTTATGCAATAATAATTTTTTTTTTATCATAAACCTTTGAAAACATGCAAAGTGTTTTAACATGAAAGTAGGTATAACAGAGACAAACAAAATAAACTGAGCCAACAGAATTGAATTTCACAAAAAAATTACAGAGAATCTTGATCTGCGGGATCTCAAACTGGTCGAACTCAATCCAATTGTTATGCATCTACTGTATAATACTTCTAAGTAGCATTATCCGAGTTGTCAATACATGATTATTTAAGATGTATAACACCTCAAACTACATTAATTCATGTTACTGCTGCATTAAATGTTCATTTTATTCCCATTTCAGTCCATGTTGAGCTCTATATCGTGACATCCCTGTCCCAACTGATGTTAAGACTCACCTTCTTCACTGCATTTTTCTCCAGAGTTTCCTTTTTTCACTCTTGGGCCTTCAGCCTGTCCAGCAGAAGCTTTTTTTGTCTTAGCTTTTGCAACCGTTACAATCACTTTGCTGCCATCGATCTCACAGTCCTCCATGGCTTCTTTGGCAGCTTTGCAATCTTCTTCGCTCTCAAACTCCACAAAACCGAACCTGATGAGGACGTAAACCAGCTATCAGAGAAAAATGGTCTGAAGGAGTGAAGTGAAAACCTTCTGCTGCCAAACCTCTTTGAAAGTCCCGTCTCTCTGTCTATGATGACTCTCGCACTGAGGGCTCCTTCGAATGCACTTTGAAGCGTCTCTGCAGTCGTCTTCTCAGCGAGGTTCATCACAATCAGTGTTGTTGTTAGCACTAAGCAGCAAAATGAAAACAAATCGTGATTATAAAACATTTAGATGACACCTAAATGCTGAGGGAACTCATTTTGGACTCATACCGGTTGCTTCCTCTGGCTTCGGTTTCTTGCTGAACTGCACTTTGACTTTGTTTTGGCAAATGTTAATGTTCTTTGACGACGCCAAGGCTTTTTCAGCTTCATCCACAGCTGCAAACTCAACAAATGCATACCTACAGAGGTACAAAGGTTGTTGTTTCTTTAATGTTCATATTTGCTGGGAAAAAAAAAAAAAAAACAGGGACAAATCCAGAAAAATTTACTTACGTTCCTGGTCTGAATCTGCTCTGACGTATCCGGATACTGACGGCCTCCGGAAACACTTTCTTAAGGTGTTTTTCTTTCACCTTGTCAGTCAAATTGCTCACAAGTAAAGTGGTAGTTGCAATGACTCCAGCTGGCAATATAAAAATAAAAAACATGTATTACTTTTCAAAAAACAGAACTGTTGGTTAAATTTCACTTAAGTTTCCAATAAGAAAAAAAAAGATACCAATTTACCTTTCTTATCAACCTTTCCTTTAGAACCTTTCAGCGTCTTTGAGTCTCCCACAGTGTCCACAATCAGAACCCGGCCTTTGATCTTCACTCCTTGTTTCCTCTCAAGGACTTTCTTAGCAACCCTTTTATTTTGAAATTCCAGGAAGGCAATTCTGTCAAATAGAATAAAATTGACATGACTACATATTCAAAAGACCTGTTACCTAAATGGTGAATAAGATATGTTTTGTGTTGGTGCAGGGTTGTGAAGTTCTCACCCCTGATTCGGAAGTTCTGCTCCACCAGGAAAACGGACTTCGATGGCCTTGTGGAAAAGTTTCAGGATTCTCTTTTTTGTTGCGTTGTACGGAAGGTTTTTCAGAAACAAACATCTGCCATCTTTGGCTGCAAAAGTCACACGAACACCATAACACATTTTATACGATTTTTGTAAGAGTTGTATCAAACAGGGTTCCTACAGGTTTCTACAAGTGAAATGCAAGACTTTTTTAAGACTTACAAAATGTATGTCCTAATTGGACACTAATGTTCCTTTCTTTGAAGCTTGGACACAGCAACACAATATATAGCAAAAACATCTATGGCAAAAAAACTTTTGTGCTTTTCCTAACCGCTAATTTTGCAACAATTAATCTTTTGATTAATTTTCCCATTAATCGACTAAAATAAAATAAAAAAGCAAATGTTGCTCTCTATTTGTGTTAATTTTATTTTGACTGAAAATCAGGAGCCAAAACATAAAAGCTCATCTGTACCATGACAAATGTAAATTAAATATTACCAAATAAATAAAATGAAGCAAAAAAAAATGCAACAACTAAGTTTACAAATAATTCAATAAAAACTAACTATATAGCAATACAAGAATCCCTTTTCTTAAAACATTACAGGTAAAAAGTCAAAGTAGCTTCTTTATCATCCAAAGGCAGTCATCATTTTTCTGAAGATTTAATAAAAAATATAGACTATCTTGTGGTTTATTAATAATCTTGGCCATCTATAAAATCAGCCCAGAAAATTTTTTTTTAGAAACAGTGGCATATAAGATGACTGTATTTAGTGGAAATCCATCAATAAAATATTTGCTCATTGTCAATAAAGTTGGTACTGGTATCATTGTAATGACTGGCCCTCCTCTGCCAATTATCAAGCAATCCGGTTTTACCTTTTTTTCCCACAGCAGGAACTTTCACCTTCACTTTGGCTGCACTTTTGCCGTTTGCTTTGGCGACCTTTATCGGCTTGTCAAGGATCACTTCTCCATCTAATGTCAGTGCTTTAGTCAAGTCCGTTTCTGAGGCGAAATCTACAAAAGCAAATTTTCTACAACAGCAGACAAATCACTCTTCAGTTGTTATATGCATCAACAGCAGCACTTACAAATCCCAGAGAGAAAGATGGAGAGAACTGAACCAGAAAAACACTCACTTGTACCGGTTTAATTGGACGTTCTGAAAAACAAAGCTTTGGCTCATCAGGTAATTTTCTAGTGAGCTTTTGATTTCTTCAGATGTTTTGGAGTCGTTCAGGTTGCCGATAAAGACACGAAATCCTTAAACAGAAAACAGATATAATGACTGAAGGCAACAGGACTGCAGGAGAAAATAAAAAACTGATTATTTACCTGCATATTATAATGTGAATTTTATATCATCATTGATGACTTTGGCTGTCTTTGATGGAGTATTGACATCTTGAGTCTTTTTTTTTTATTAAATGTATTCCAGACAAGGAATGTGTACTTTCAGGTTTTCTACACTAACCTTCTGAAAATTAAATCTTTCACATATGCTTACTTGCTGTCTCCTTGTCAGTCATCTCGTCACTTTGGTCAGTTTCCTTTTCAGTATCTTCACTCTTTTTTTGTTTCTTTTTACTTTTGCCGGTTACAGCCACTGTGGGAGCACTTTGACTTTCTTCAACAACGGCATCCATTTGAAATTGTAAAAGGGAAAAGTCATTACGGACACCTTTCAGGATTATACTGACACATAGGAAATTGTGTTTTTTTTTTTTTTTTTGTTATTACCTTGTTTATCTCCAGGTTCCTCCACCTCTTCCTGCACTTTTGTTTCCTCAGTATGAGTGAGAGCTTCTTCTGAAGAATCAATTGCAATACCAGAAGAGGACATCTCAGGCTGTTTTTCTGTATAAAATAGACAATAATCCAAGATACTGTATATGAGAAGTATTGTGAACAATTACTTAATTTTATGAACATGAACATCCATACCGCTTTCCACGGTCTCTGCCACAGCCATCTGATCGCTGGAATGGATTGTCTCTTCTGTGTTAGCATCTGCTGCTTCAACACTATTCTTCTTCCAGGACATTGTTACAGTTGGAGCATTTCCTTTTACTTCAATGTTCATCTGAAGATCTACAGAGAAATGTTTACAGTAACTACATAGTTTGGAGCTTCCAACACAGGTAAACTGTTTTTTCTTTTTTTTAAACTTGCTCATAGGAGTGAGTATGAGTCTGTCTCATTGTGTTTGCCCGGTGATGGACCGGCAAACTGTTCAGCTGTAAACAACTCATTTGGATAATGTGGTATCGAAGATGAATGAATAATATAGTCTGTGTTTTCTGCACCTTGCTCATTTTGGTCCTTCTCTGTCACTCCCGTTTCTTCATTTGAGGAGACAGTCTCAGCCTGGTCATCTGAAACAATATTTGGTTAACTTAAAGTGCAGGATAAACCTTTTATGTGGTCACACATCAATGGAAAATGCACCAACAAGCACGTGTCTTTCAATAACCTTGCCAAATTGATTTATTTACTTACAGGTACTCTAAGTCTCTATTAGAGCAAACTCATAATATTGCTTTATTGTGTGAGGTGTATAAAGTTGATAAATAACATTCCACATGTAAATATAAACAGACATCCAGGTCCCATCATCTGTAAAGCGCTCAACTAATTCAGTGTTATTACTACAATGGGGTGACAGAGCACTGTTTGTTATAAATAACCAGCTGTAAGAAGAAAACACTTGCCAGGCTTTACGTCGGCCTCCTCGGTCACTTTGATTTGCCTTTTTCTCAATCGTGGAGCCTGGAAAGAAAACGGTAAGAAAATATGACTTCATGAGCCCGGTACTCACTAGAAATTAAGTTTGATTGGCATCTGCTGGAAAAATAAAGGCCTGTCCTGGACATGCGTGCAATTACGTTCAGAACAATGTAAACTATCATGTTTTAGGACCTTTGAATAAAAGTACAGTGAGCAGCTAACAAATAGTTATCGTATTGGTTTAACAGCAATTAAGAATAAATGAAGATCATCTTCAAACAAAACTCTTGAATCGCGTGTTATCCGGATTGATAAAGAGGTATTTAAAGTGATTGTCGCGTCTGTATTTACCATGTTTAGAGTAAAACAATCTCCAGCTAAAACGTGTTTTCAGGCAGCATGCACATGCGATTGGGTCGGTACTGCCCATGCGCGTCTTCGACTACGGAGGCCCACAAGGAGCAAGAAGCCTCAGGTGTGTTTATGCGACTGAAAGTCGTCAGCTTTCCACGATCACTTCTCAGATCTTCCGTGTCATTCAATGGACACACATCGGTTTAATTTATGACTTACACGTCACTGTATTTCACACAAAATCCAAGTTTTTTGGTAGGTTTATTTCACCCACTAATTAATCGTATAGTTTTAGGGTTTGTTTGTTGTTATTTTACAGCTAGCTTCGTAGCCAATCAGAATTAGCTCAACTTAACACTTGAGTTGGACACATTTTGCTTCAGGCTTCTTGTTTCAGCTATTCAAATATCGAAAGTAAAATTAAAAAAGAAATGCTGTGTATCCGTTCTCCAAGATGAGCTGAGCTTTGTTACATTGACCTGATATCTTACAAAATGTTAAACTAACAGGGTGAAGTGTAACTGGACGGTTCAAAGGTTCACCGTCCACACACGCAGGCTGTAGACAAGCCCAACATGAGCTGACCATTGCCTGTCTGGGGCTGATGTGAGGGCCAAGAACACCGATACAGCCAGGATGGGGAGCCAGCGCATTGGTTTCAACAAAGAAAGCTTCATTTTGTCAGTGGACGTCGGGACGTCGTCAATCAGATGTCACGTCTACGACAAGGAGTCGAAAGTCCGTGGATCGTGCACGAGTGAGGTACTGATGTTTCTCGGGTTTGAATATGTGAGCACAGTCAGAACCGATCCCACACTGAGGGTGTTTTGATGTACGTCTTGTGATGATACTTGTCCTCAGATCGTGCCGTTGTATCCAGAGGTAGGACATGTGGAGATAGACCCAGATGCACTGTGGAGAGGCTTTATCACTGTGGTCAAGGGAGCAGTGCGAGGTACATCCACTCCTGCATATCCATTGCCTCACGACCTTCTCACCTTCAGTGTTCCTTTTGTTTATTTCAACATGATTTCACTGTTGTGTACAATATGTGTTTTAAACTTAAAGTGGGGACACTGTTCACCCCAGTACAGGTGATTGAGTCTGACGTCATGATTTTGTTTTCAGCAAAGAATAAACAATGAGAGGTCTGCTCTTAAGCTGTACTTCACTCCAATAGTGATCATTTCTATCTAGCAGCTTTCCAATAACTTCCTTAAGTAGCACTTCACGCTCATATTTTATTTATTGTTTTAAAAGTATAAATGCAATTGTGAGTTCTGTTTGAAGGCTTATCTCATGCAGGTGTTGTTTTACACGCAGTAATAATGTGTTGGATGTTGTTTTGTTGAAGTGGTCAGCACTGTGCTGTGTCACAGTTGAGTCTGGGCTTGAGGGTCTTCCTCTGAGAAGTTTTTTATGTTCTTTTCTGTGGGTTCTCCAGTTATCTCCAACTTAGATACATATGTCCGAGGATAATCGATTACTGTATTAAAACATTTTCCTGTACTTGTAAATGTGAGTGTGTGTATTTGTCGCTCTAATTGTATTTTCCCTGTGATGGCTACCTGCTCTTCCAGTGGGGAGAGCGCTATATATGTGTCTAATATATATATTTTTTTTAAATCTTTCCACGAAATAGAAAACAGTTGGCTTTGATAATGGTACATCCCAGAGTTACAGTACCATTAATAGTTGTTAATTTTTCTTAACAGATTATGAAACATTTGATTCTACAGCTCAATGATTTCTTTTAATAAATTGTTTATCCTAATTGATATTCATCCGATGCTATTTGATTCACAAAAGGATTATTGTGCAACTACTACATTATTTTTTTTAATTATAATAGTACATTAATGTGTATTATTATAGAAGTCATAACATTCTGAATTACAGTTGTTAACCATTTCATTATTTCTTTTTTTTATCTACTTTTACTACACTTTTTTATAATTTCATAAATCCTTTGTAAAAGTTTGAAATGTATTGAAATAAATTTTTAATAGTTAGACAGATCACATATATGAGGAGCAATGTTGGTGTTAATTTACAAAACTGCACCAATGAACCTGAACTGACCAGATACAGACACCGACAGTCATGTATTGCATTGCCATTATATAGCATCATAAATGTGTGGTTTCTTCTTTTTACCTGCAATCGGCAGAGTAATTACTTTGTATCACAAAATTAAATAAAACCAACGTTTCTATACTTCTGATCATATGTTATAGATTTGATTGTGTGAAACTGTTGTAACTAAAGTTTTATTAGAATCCTTCACCATTTATTTAACAATGTCATTTTAATATGTTACACATTTTCTCTCTGTTTCTTTCAACTATCTTTTATGTTGACAATGAACTTGTAGATGCTGGAGTACAAATGCACCAGATCAAAGCCCTCGGCATCTCCACCCAACGTAGCACCTTCACAACATGGGACAGGTAAACAATAAACATTCATATATCCTTCTCTGAGCTGAAAACTACTACATTATTAAACTAAACCATGTTGTTTTGTTGTTTTCTGTGTTTTGTTTTGTTTTTTGTCATTGGTAGGAGAAATGGAGTTCCTTTTCATAATTTCATCACCTGGCAGGACCAAAGGGCTGCAGACTTGGTGAAATCCTGGAACAGATCCTGCACCATGAAGGTCAGACTGTACTGTTTCATTTCAGTTTTTGTGTGTGTGTGTAGGGGGGTCTGGGGGGGGGTCGATAGTATGTCATGAAAGTTTTTTTATGTTGATGTTGTTTTATTATGTCACTCTCAGGCAATTCATGGCGTGATGAAGATGCTCTACTTCCTGACGCGGCAGAAGCGATCCCTTGCCGCAAGCCTCATCATCTTCTCCACTCAACATGTGACGTTTCGCCTCGTCTGGGCACTGACACACTACCAGCAGGTGTGTGGATATGAACTCCCTCTGACAGCAGCTGTGATGGAGATTGACCCGCTTGATAAACACACAGGACAGCGTCTGCTGGTGTGAGCCGCGGTGCTAAACGCCGTCGTCACTGCTACCTGAGTGACTTAGACACCCAGAACGACAAAGGGCACAAGAAAGGTTTTTTCACTTCATGACAGAATTTATGTAGTTTGCATTTATAATTTGACTGAATTATTGTCACCACCTCACAATTGACTACATTACCTTACCTTATGATTGATTAAGTTGTGAAAAATGTCTTTCAATGTCAAGATGATTTGAGATATTTACTATTGCAAATATTGCTAATTGTATCATTTACTTTTTAATCATAAACAGAATAATTAGATTTTACTTGACTTGAATGGTGTTGTATTGTTACTAGATTACAGCAGGAAAAGGCTGTATCATGTTTCGGTTTCTTTCAGGTTCGTGAAGCCATAGATGAGGGGAACTGCTGCTTTGGAACAATTGACACCTGGCTTCTGTTCAAGCTAACAAAAGGTATGATTGGTTTCTCCTTCCTCTGAGTCCTATGCCCTTTAAAACTGTGTAGTAATGTGGGATTTCTTCCATGAATTGCATTTCAGAAACTTCTTTGTCTGTCTGATCCTGTTGCATCATCGATTGGCTGAGACGTTTTGAAAGTGCTTAAGTGGGAGGGGTGGCTGGAAAAAAGTCCCAACGGCTCGTACATGGTGTCTTGATTATGTTTTTGTATTTATCATTTGTCTTATAATTGTAGGACAAGTCCACGCCACAGATTACTCCAATGCCAGTGCGACTGGAATATTCGACACCTATCAGGTGTGGTGTATATTATTGTTTGGCTCTTTCTCTGTGCTTGGTTTGAGTTTTTGTGTCTGTATGTGTTTTTCATATCCCTGTAATGTGACTGTTTCACAGATGTGTTGGAGTGGCTTTCTCTGCTCTCTTGTGTCTCTGCCTCTCTCTATTTTCCCCAAAGTAGAAAATACGGGGTGAGTCCAGTATTTCCCACAGATTACAGCACATTATGAATCATGTCAGGTCTCGTATTTTTTTTCTCAAATTTCATGAATGTGCCATGATTAGTTGTATTTTTGTTACCAGAGAGAGTTCTTTCTCTGTTCACATGAGCTCATTTGCAGAGATAAATATTGAATATGTAACATATCAATTAATTTTTACACTTATATAGTTATTACAAGATTTCCATGCTATATAAACAATCTAAATAATAATATTAATCATGATAATGTGTTCAAACATAATCCTATCAGACACCAAGGAAAAGCTTTCCTGACGTTTTACAGCTGCTCGCTTAATAAGACGGCGCCCTGATAGTAACCGCTCATGCTCTCAGAGTTTTTAATTACGATCCAGGGATAGCGTCAGTATGGACGGTTGCATTTACAGTAGACCGCTAAGTAAAAGTGTTATATAATGCTTCCTCTGTGGTTTCTCCCTCACGCCACAACAGCCATGGCTTTGGCTCCTCCAACCCATCCATCTTTGGCGTTCCGATTCCCATCAAATCTGTGGTGAGTTATCAGGGTGAAGGTCTGACTGAATCTGTTATCTGTGTTGTTGCAATAAAAAAACATTCATTTGAACCTTTTGACTTGTTGATGCCAGCGTGTCACAGCCATTATGTTGTAAAACGGAGATTTTAGTTAGTTAGTGAGTTAATGAACAATAGGTAATGTGTTTTTTTATTATTCGTGAGATTATTCGAATTTGCACATGCCTCTGTACTCTTTGCTATAAATACTTTTCATCCTAGTCTTGGTGTGGAGGCTAAGCCAATGCTTTAAGCCACTGAAGTGTCGTATAGGGGTGAACTAATTTGACGTGCTGATTGTTACCGTAATCAAAAGTCGCAGTCAAACTTGTCGGTTGAACACTTTGTCCATTTAATTTTCCATCATAAAATATCAGTGTCGATTAAACGCAAGGAGTTTTCCAAAAATGCTCACACATGTAACTCCAGTTGCACCTACCAACATCCTCAGAAAACTGCTAATAATAATGACTTCTAGTTGTCCTGTGAGACCTGACACCCAATACCTCATACACTAATAATTGATTTATTCACATTCTGCTCCTATATTTGTTATTGATACTTAATACATTATCTTTCCTTACACTTTGTCTTTTCATTCTTGTGCATTGCTGCCACAGAGGATGCTGTAAACTATATTTCCCTGCTGTAAGCACTATCTTTTTAACATTGCTTTCACAGTGACAATAAGAAACTATTCTATTCTACTTTATTCTATTCTGGTGTCTCTGTCAGCTAGAACTGAAATCGTATACACTAAAACTTTGAAATAAAAAGATTTAATTAAAATGAAGTACTTTCACAAACTGACAAAAGGTATTTGACATAAAACAATTCGATATTTTGTGTTACTTAAACATGGTAGATTATTACAGTGTGAGAGGAGATGAAGGAGCTCCTTTGTCTCTGCTGTAGATGGCAGACCAGCAGGCGGCCATGTTTGGAGAATGCTGCTTTAATGTGGGGGATGTAAAGATCACCATGGGAACGGGCACTTTCATGGATATAAACACGGGGAGCAAACCACATACATCCGTAGCTGGTGAGTGAGCCCCGCAGCTCTTACATCATACATGTCCTCATCTATCTAGTACAGACTCATCACCATCTCTCATCCCAGGTCTGTACCCTGTGGTGGGCTGGAAGATCGGCTCCGAGGTAGTTTACCTGGCAGAGGGCAACGCAGCAGACACAGGCACAGCCATTAAATGGGCGCAGGAGTTGGGTGAGTGACAGCATGCATGAGATTTTTAATTGGTTTTGGTGCCATGTATAGCACTGGTGAAACATTCTGAAGCGAATCCATACAAATTTTAAGTGTTTTTAGGAACAAATGTCAAGCTGGTCACAGGATTTATTAGAGTCATTAGAAGAATACATATTTGATCCTGTGATCTTCTCTCAAGGCCCCCATCAAAATAGAATATAAATTTCTCCAGTTTTGATCATGTGTATATTGGATGGTTGTTTTTGTGACTCAGTGCCAAATATATTATTTTTTTCACTTTAACCTCTCACCATTTCTCTTCTTGTAAAGATACGACAAATCTCCGCTGACTCATCCTCCTCTTTAGGGAGTTTACTAATTGTACAGCAGCTTTAGAGAAGAGGTTGAACTGAAACACACTGATGATTTCAGTCAAATTTGGAAGACGCTCCGTCGTTTCAAGCATTTTCCCAAGAATCTGACACAATTTGTGAGGTCTTTAATAAACTGACTGACTGTTTCAGAGGTTGCATGTGATGTTTTTCTGTGTTGTAGAACTTTTCTCTGACGTCCAGGAAACCTCAGCCATGGCTTACAGTGTGGCCGACTCAGACGGCGTGTGTTTTGTCCCTTCCTTCAGTGGCCTGCAGGTCAATATATTTTGGTTTTATTTCTCTGCAGAGTTGGTAAAACTTTCACCCAGAATGCAACAATGTGTTTTTTCTACAGTCAGTATAAGCATGTAATTCTGTTTTGTTTTGGGTTTTTGTTCTCTTTGTAACATTGTTGTCTCTTTTTTTCTGCCCTCCATTGTGAACTGGCCTTTGTAAGTGTTTGACTTGAATGTTTCTAATATATGTATGAAGATAAATGTTTTGTGTGGTTGTTTTATGAAGAGCTAAGTACAGCTCCTGCATGTAGTCGTGTACAGTAATTGCACCCTCGATGGCCACAAAAAATAAAATGGGCTTTATGATGCCTAAATTCACAGTTTTTCATATTTCACATTGTGAACTTTCATTAAAGTAGATTCAAATGAGTCCGTACAAACTGCCTGCACTGACCACCTCTCCGGTACCTCCTGAAACGAGGGATTTTAGCCTCTGTTTAGTTGGCCTCATTCCCAAAGGCCTGTGATTTGACACAAGCTTCTCTGTAGTGCTGGCTGCATAAGTAATCTACAATACGCTGAGTTAAATTTGTGCCATCAGATTCTTTATGAAGACTGGTTTCTCTTCAAAGGGTGAACTTAAACATGTAGTATATGTCCGTATTGTATGATTAAAAAAAAGAGGTTCTCATAGTAATTAGATTTTCTTGTTTCAGGACCAGGCTTCAGGTTGATTTATCATTTGAAATCATTTGACATCTTTGTGTCAATGTTTTATTAAAGGCTCCTCTGAATGATCCCAAAGCTTGTGCTTCCCTCATGGGCCTGAAACCCTCCACCACTAAAAGCCATCTGGTCCGAGCCATCCTCGAGTCTCTGGCTTTCAGGTGAGCATCTTTGTAAAAGACGTTTCCATATGAATAACTGTTTTCTCCATTTGTCCTTCTTTACTGTTAAATCTAACACAGGGTTGCTTGGAGCTTGTGCTGATTCCATTTTATAGGCAGAATACATGCTGGGCAAACACGGATTGATTGTCTCACACACACACACACACACACTCACATTCATACCTACGACAATTCAAACCTTTAAATGCACGTTGGACTGCGGGAGAAACCAAACACCATCCAATCCAACCACAAAAGCTGCCGAGCTCTGAATTGAACCTGGGATCTTCTCATTTGTGCAGCACCTACTGTTTTCTCCTGCTCATGGTAATTGATATCCTTTTTTGTTCTGTTATTCTCTTCAGAAATAAACAACTATACGAGACGATGCTGCAGGAGACTCGTATTCCCATCACAAAGATCAGGTGCAGTTTCCCTAATCCACTTAGCTCGTCTCTGAGCGTCTTAATAACGTAATGTAAAAAAAAAGAAAAAGAAAAAAAAACTCTGGATAAGCATTTAACTTACATCTGACCAGGAGAGCCGTCTCAGCTTACAGTGCAATATCTTACTGTAGAATTTGGATTTCAGCCAGTTAGCTACACATAACAGACTCCGTCTTGTGTACCCTACTTTGACTAATGCAGTTCAGTTTTTTTTTTTTCGCTTTATGGGCAATGCATTATGGGTCTATGTTTCTCTCATACTGTTACAGTAAAGTGAGTTGAGACATAATTGAATGCTCTCTTCCATCTCAGGGTGGATGGCGGTGTTTCTTCCAACGACTTCATCATGCAGCTGACTGCAGACCTGTTCAATAGAAAGGTAGCTCGACCGCAGCACCACGAGATGTCGTGTCTGGGAGCTGCTTTTGTTGCCGGACTGGAAGTCGGTAGGCAGACCCTCAAGTCACAACACACACATAATGTACATTTGAAAAATATATATTTCTGGTTTGCAAAACTCGCTTACTCAATTACTGTACTTTCTCTATTTGAACTGGATTTGCAGCAGTGTAGCTGATGTTCACAGCCAGCTGTGTGTGAAGCTAGTTTTCTGAGAAATGCTCACGACAAAGAGAATAAAACGAAGATTGGAAGACAAGTGGCTCGGGCTAACAGTCAGATGCTTCAGTGTTTCGCTTCGTGCTCACTGTCGTTCTCTAAAAATATTACAACATTAAAGTCATGACAGAGTTTTATTTGAAAACTTTTGATCGAAAAGTCCTATTTTTATTCCTGCTGACTCTGGCAGAAGAAGCAAAATGAAGTGCTGCTGTTTGTTATGTAACCTGTTTTTCCAATTATTCATGTTGCGTAATTAGGTTGTTATACATTAGTCAGTGCTTCATCAAGTCGACCAGTAAACATAGAGCTGTTGTTTTGTAACAGGTCAGAAGCAGGCGGCGCTGATGACTGATTTACATGGTGAATCATGTGTTTTCAGTCAATCAGTGGACAATTGCATGGATAATTAGATCATTCTTTGGCCATTTTCAGTTGTTGGTCAGCAGTGTTGGGGCACACGTTGCCACATTATGCATTTGCTGGACTGTATATTATCAATAAAATTTCCGTTCTTTCTTTGACTGTCATGGCAGGTTTTTGGAGGAACCGTGAGGAGCTGAAGAAGCTGCAAGGCATCGACAAAGTGTTCCTGCCCAGAGTTGCAGCTAAGGAAGACACCGTTTCTCCAAACCGGGAATATGTCCATGTCCTCCAGAGATGGGAGAGAGCTCTGAGGCGCTCTATGAATTGGTACAACAAGCCATAACATTGGACGAACACATGGGAGGAGACTCAGTGAAAAGATAGGCACATGGACATATACTATTAAAGTAAATTGTTTCAACAAATAACAAAAATGATTAGTGGCCAAGTATTTCAAAGAACTAATGTGTTTGATTTAGTGACATTTAATAGTGAGGCTGCAGAATACTTACCCCATCCTCAAATTAACATAATGAGAACAAGTGGTGTCCGAGAAAATACTTTTTATTTTAAACCTTCAGTATAAATCTGCAGAGCTCAACCTACAGCATTACAATTACAACAGTTTCCTGCACGCTGATCTTTGTGCCTAACTTGAATTCTGGTCTACTTTCAGTCGTGGTGCCTTTGTGTGCTTCCTAATCATCATCTATAGCTATTTTTTCTATCTCTTGGAGACAATAGTTTTTTTCTATCACATTAAAAAGTGCTCATGGTCCTGTGTATTAACATAATGATACAGTACTAATAACAGTGGTTGAAAGCAGGAAACCATCCCACATTAGCAGCAAGCTGAAGCGTCGTCATGCACTGTTACAGCATGGAATTATTGTCCACATATAAATGTTACCTCTATTTTTTCTTCTATAGATGCGATGTACATTCCATTTATTCTACATATAAGTCACTGTAGCTTCTTTGTGTTTTTAGGGGTTTTTTTTGGTTTTCAGAAGTATAATTTTACACTTTCCCACATGGGGGCGCTGGCGGCTGTTTTTATTTTTTCTATACACCTTTTTAATTTATGAGCTCACCATAGCAACCACATGGTAACTGTTAATCAAGATCTTCTGACTAAAATCATTAATATTATATTCACACATAATCATCAGTGAGAAGATGAAGAAGGAATAGAAGGATGACAAAAGATACTTCTGTTAGCCACAGCTAAAGATTCAGAAGCCTCCAATAACACATATGACCTGGTTACACAGCCTGCGCCTGAAGTTTAATAATATTTCTGTAGTTGTTTAGTTTTACAGTGTTATACTTTTTTTCTAGTCATCAAGACTTTCGAAATTGTACAAAACACCTTGTCAAAATCTTTATTTTTGAAACTCTGTGTATTTACCGTCAAACAAATTACAGGTATTCACTTTTAAAATATTATAAATTAACTGAGACTGGAACAAACTGTACATTTTCTTCTGAATGAAGCTACACCACTGGATTTTAGTTGTTCAAATCAAATATTTCATTTAAGAGCAAAGGATCATCTGCCCTCTACAATGGTTGTGTAATTGTTTTTATACATAACATACTGTATCTCTACTGGCTACGAGAAGAGGTGGTAACAGTAACGGTTATGATAACTTGTGTTTGCTCAGATTTTATGTCACACATGTTGCTCTTATGTGATTCAGGATGTAAATGTTCATTGAAATGGGCAGAACTACAATTAAGGCATGCACTGATGTGTTGTCTCTGTTCTAGTGTGGTTGATTACACCCACAATGTCATATGAAATTGTAACGATTCATGTGTTGTATGCAGCATTATGAACTCATGTTTGAGAAGACTAATGCTGTTGAGATTGAATGTGCCTACACTAATGTGATACAGTTTGCTAAAGAAATCCAGACTGTGGCTGATGTCTTTAAGAATTGTTTATTCTTTCTCGCCTCGACATTTTACAACTATTTCGGTTACGTTTACTAAACTTTGTTATGCAAAGTGACCACTATGCGCAATGATGATTTTAGACACTAAAAACCAGAGTCTTGATACGCGAGATCTCTCACACTTGTACTTCATTCAATTTTTGAATGGCACATGTCATCCCCAGCTGCTGGGAACCAAGGAATAAAACATTTCTGTTTTCATACGTGAAACTATCTTTATGGTTAGTGAATGGGCAAGTATTAAAAACATTATGCATCCGTCAAAGGCAGTGATGATTCGATGTGTCTCGCAGACTCCGCGGCAGCTGTGGAGGTGTCACTGTCACGGTGAGAGAAAGCAGATTCTGTCCACAGCGTTTACTTCCACATGGACTCCGGGTAGATGCCATCGCCTCGTGCCTGGGGAATCGTCAGAAACACAGACTGCTAGATGAGTCTCAGGATTGAGTCCCATTGATGTTACCAACCTCTCTGTGAGGGTTGCTATGGCAGCTTGTGGATGGAGTGACTGAGAACAAATGGGGTGTGTATTCCCGCTCATGGTGCTGGTATGGTGAAGAGGGCGCTAATTGAGTGCACGAAAGGGGGTTTCTCCTAAACAATGGGAGGATTGTGTGTCTGCTCAGTCAGATGGGGAACAGAAGTGAGTGTTGTGTACATCACACAGATCCATACAGTCTATCCATCCATCCTCTCTGCAGAACCCTGCACCCACCCAACTCCTTCTGGTGAAGCGGTCATTCCAAGCTTTTTTACTCAAACGTGGGCAGGTTGGGGTTTGTTTGTTTTTGTTTTGTCTTTATTCAGTTCATTTCTGTTTCATTTTGCCAGCGTGTGCTGGGCTTGCAGTGGATTGCTTCCACGGAGAAAAATGTGCTGGAGTGTGTGAGACAGACAGGACTAGCCCATGAATCAGTGCTGACAGCTCTCACACTAATCAGTAAAATGGGTGTGTGTGTGCGTGTGCATGTGTGTGTTCATGTGGATGTGTGTGTGTTCATGTGGATGTGTGTGTGCTAGTATTGTGCCTGGTGCTGCATTGTATGAGTTGTGATGGACTCTGCCTTGCAACAAATTCAAACTGACAGCAGGAACTGGATGCAGAGCGACCACTACGCGGGTCCCCCTCCCCCCATGCGAGCTGAACCCTGCATCAAGGGTCATTATATAATTCTCTCTCTCTCTCTCTCTCTCTCACTGGGAAAGTTCTGTGGGGTGTCAGGGGGTTGAAGGTTAAGCCCTTTAACATTTTTCCATTTCCAGTATTTAGCGTAGCCCTGTACCTTTTCAATTCATTTATTTCCCGTCCTATTTACCAAAGCAGAGTCCTACATGACAAAACCAAATGAGATGTGGCTCATCTATGTCACGTGTGAGGCCCACATTGGGATATAGATCTGATATAATGCAAGAACAGGCTTTGCACTTATTCGCCCCAAGTGAAGTGTTGTTATCTGTTAAGTATGACAACATCTGTTTGCAATCATGTAGTCTCTCTTCTACACACACGCGTACGCTCGCACACGCGCGCACACATGCACTAGTTTCAGTAGTGCTCAATTGCCATAGCAACAACGATTGGCAAATGCCCCAAATATCTATGCTTAACCATTCGTCACAAATAGCATCCTCATCGGCTGCAAATATGCTGATCAATGGCGTCTATGTTCTTAGACTGTGTGTGTGTGTGTGCGTGTGTGTGTGTGTGTGTGTGTGTGTGTGTGTGTGTGTGTGTGTGTGTGCGTGCGTGTGTGTTATCCCAGATGTTTATACTCACAGTAACGGGAATAGGTCATAAAACCGTATCATCCTGTTGGCGTGTGAAAATGTGTTTTGGCAGGCTTTGGGGGAAGGTGGGGTTGGCATAGACC
>OMNM01033779.1:51462-74151 GCA_900302745.1 Parablennius parvicornis | reverse complement strand
GCGGCACTATGATTTGGTGCTGGCGCTGTCTGTAGGCGATGACCGTGCCGAGCAGCAGGGCGATGACGGTCATGAGGTAGAGGTCCCACTCCGGACCCAGAAGCTGGTCCAGGTCCACCTGAGACATCAGCTCATTCAGCTGCCGGACGGATGCCAGAGAAACGTATGATCAATATTATCTCCGTGTCAAACGAAGGAGCTTTCAAGTCAGTTGGTTCGCAGCCAAATTGTCAGCGTTCCAACATAAGCATCTAGAAAGGAATTACTTACATTAAGATCCTGCAGGTACTGCAGAGTGTAAATCAGGCCCAGCTTGCACAGAGCCAGGAACACGGGGACCTGAGCATCAGGACTGGCTTCAGCTGCCATGTCGTAGAAACGCTTGGCTAAGTGAATGTCCTGCACAAAACAGAGACACTCAGCCACATAATCTCAGAATAAAGTTGTTTTTTTGTTTTTTTTTAAGAGTTGTTCTGCGATCACATCTCAAATAATCTGAACACAATGGAAAAGTCAGGTTAAGTTAATTACAATCAAATGTTTTTCCTAATTCTGATCAGCATAGCTCACCTGTTTGATACCCAGGCCTTTCTCGTGCATGTACCCGAGGTTAAACATGGCCTGGGCGCTGTGCTGCTGCTCTGAAGCCAGTCTGTAGTGAATGACCGCCGTCTCGTAGTCCACGTCGGTTCCGTAGCCGTAGAAATGATAGTCTCCTAGTTTAATCCGTGCCACGGTGTAACCTGAACCAAGAGAACACGAGTTACATTTCATTATGAGCCGGGGTTTGTTCTCCTTGATGTCAGGCTGGGAAATGTTGATCCTGGACTAGTTTTACAACTAGTTAAGGCAAAATGTTTGCATTCCCTGTATATAAGAGCCGAGTTATCCAACAGTGTCATTTACTACAGTAGACTGCAGAAGTCTGCTCACCTTCAGTCGTATCGCTGCAGTCAGATAAGTAACTAGTCGAACTAATTCTAATGCTGTCTGACTGACTGGAGCTGTGAATGTGACGGTTGCCATGGCGTTGGATTTTAAGGCCATGACTGCACTTTGGAGTTTAACATTAAGCACAAGCAGCTGTGGGTGTAATCAGTGAATAGAAACGGAGGCAGATAGAGGTTTTACCAATAATACACCGGATTTCTAGAACTTACTTGTGGAGTAACATAACTCCTCATCATCATTAAAGGCAATCTAATTTGTTCCTGTTTGATGAGACGTTGAAGTAAGCACTTAAAGAAAGACTTGATGAACTACATAAAGGGCAAGTATATGATTAATAGAGATATTCTGTGATCTGTGAATCATTAAAATGCACTCTAATGGAAGCTCTATTGTCAGTATAGAAAAATAAATAAAACGGCTATATTTATGCAAAAGTGTACATTTTCAAACACGATTTTTTTCCCGCTGAATTTTAATCTCCACAGCCGGGCAGGTCAGCCGTATCGCAGCCAGAGGCTACCAGCTGTGCAGAGACCCAGTGAAAAATCTGATGAGCTGTAAAAGCAGCATGGTAAATGTCACATTATGCCTCTTTTGCAGAGGGATTGCAGAACATTTCATAAACTGTCTGAGCGGCCTGGAACAGAAAACTGCTCACATGGATCTGGATGATGTAAAAAAAAAAAAAGAAGAAACAAACCCTGTTATATTTCTGTAAAAATGGGCGTAAACCTGAGCGCTCATACGGACTTACCTTGAGCAGCTGCTCTTGTCCAATGAAGCAACGCTCGAGGGTAAGTCTCATTCTCATTGAAGATTCTGGCCCCTCCTGCTTATTAATGCCCAAAGAACAAAAAAAGTATAAGATTCTATCACTATAAGTGATGTTTTTTTTTTAAAACGGCTCTAAACAAACTGAATTCAAGGTGCAACTTATGCAGTTCTTCTTACTCTGGTCCAGAATGAAGGCCACGTTGCTCTGAGCCACCTCGTAGCCCTGCTCAGCCAGAAGCAGATACTGCACCAGCGCAGCGTCCGTCTCGCCATCCTTGAAGCTTCCGTAGGCCGTCATCAGACGCTCCGACCAGCGGCCGCGCTCACATACATTTTTGAAAAGCTGCAAATACGAGACAGACATGATAAAAAAAACTGTATTCCTTACATAACTGAACACAATTATTTAATTGCGACTACTTCTGTGTTTTCATGATTTCTTGATCTCTGCAGATGAGATCCAGTTAAAGGAGCAGCAGTTTGAGGTCGGCTCACCTCCACAGCGGTGTGGCAGGAGCGCATCACACCGGTCCCCGTGGCGTGCATCTGGGCCAGGTTGTAAAAGGCCAGGATGTGGCCCGCCTGAGAGGCCAGGTTGAAGAATTTCAGCGCCTGTTTGTAATCGCGCTTCACACCAATGCCGTCTGGAGAATCAGAAATAAAGCAACTTAAAAACAAAGAGACACATGAATGTGAAAAATGAAGAGAAAATGTGGGAATCTTAAAGCAAAAGCAGGTGATGATGAGATGATAAAGAAAAGTATGAGGAGACGATTTTTCGCAGCTGTGCAGACACACTAAAAGCCCCTGAAAACTCACTGTAATACATGGTGCCCAGCTGGAGCTGTCCGTCCACCCAGCCCTGCTCCGCTGCCTTTTGGAAGTATTTCAGAGCCAACTCGTAGTTCTGAAGACAAGAAAAGATCAGGACATTTTAACAGCTGCTCTGATTTTAACATGATGGACACTCTGGTTACTTGGTTTTGGAATAAAAGCCTCATGCAGTAAACAACTCTGTGTATGTTCCTCAGTGGTTTTGCCAGGAGAAAATTACTGATGAGTGCCTTTCTTTGTGGAGTCAGCATGTTGAGCGTTGATGTTGGCTGATTGATGTTGATTTGTGACTTTACAACCAGCACATGGTGCACAAAGCCTTCACCCACAATTAGTCTCGTTATAGTCCCGTCATACTTAGTTAAACATAAAGCTATTGAAGATCATTTCACTTGGTGTGAAATAAAATATTCCTTACCACTGGAACACCCCTTCCATAGAGATATGCCATACCCAGGCCGCTCTGTCCCACCGGATTTCCCTGAAAACAACATACAAACAAGTGTGTAAGCAAGTGCATTAATGCTGGTTAACAAAAAGCTAAATTATAATAATGAATTGTGTTTTGATTTTTGTTAATTAACCCAGATCAGATTTATCTGAAGGTTTTAACACATACGAGGTCCGAAGCCTTCTTGAAGTATTGAAGAGCCGTCTCGTTGTCCTGGGCGAGAAACTCGCTGCCTTCTGAATACATCTGATAGACGGAAAGAGACAAGCGGAACCTTGAAGCGACTCATACAAAGCACTTTCAGCTAATTTTTTCTGGAGTCCCCCGGAGGAATTGTAGAAAAAAGTAGAGCTTCATATCACTCACCTTGCCAAGAAATGCCATAGCATGCGTATTTCCTGCATTCGCAGCCTGGGTGAAATAGTCATACGCCCTCTGTCGGCGAAACAACGGCACGATTACATTTATAACTAAAAAAAAAAACAAGCTCAGAGATTCTGATTCTGATATAGTATTTTAATTCTATGTAAAAAGGTCACCTGGTGATTTTGCTCGACTCCACGTCCTCCGTGCAAATGCAGCTGACCGAGTCCCACCTAGCAATTAAAAGAAAACACCCAAAAAATTTCCACATCACAATTTGTGACTGTAAAGTTTCCAAATTTATACATCCAATCCAAACAATGTTTTTTGTAAGTGTAAAACTGAAATAAGAAAATTAACAATATAATTCTATGATCCTTGAGTTTTACAAAAACTGTTTGGTGTGATGACATTTCTTTTGATCGGAATAATCTTAAAAACAAAACATTTAATATCTTTATTACATACATTACAAAAAAATGATATCTTCATATATTCTTCTGTCAGAGAATCGTATCAGCTCATAAGACTCTTATTAACGTGTTAGAAACACGTGTCTTTTACCTGAGCTTGAACGTCTCCTTTCTCAGCTAGAAACTGGTAGTACTGGATCAGGTCCTCCTCTAACATCCCGCTGGTGGACCCTGGACTCTCCACCTCGTCCAGCAGCCGGACCCTCTGCACCGCAGAGCCGCCGGTCAGGGAGACGTCGCTGGCCACTGGAGACGGCCAAGGAAGAAACATGCTGCGTAAACGCCAAAAATTCTATTTTGATTGACTAATCCAAAACTACAGTGAACGCTTACCCTGATTTGCCACAAGCCTGTAATGCGTCAAAGCCGACTCGCAGCTTTGAGGAACTCCCACTCCTCCCCAGTATCGGTATCCCTAATAAAACAGGAGGAAGTGTCAGTTTTTCATTAAAGCCATGTGCTCTTGTTATCTTAGCATGAAAAAGTGACTCACCAGAATCATGTGAGCTACCAAATTTCCACCGAGAGCACCAAAGGTGTAGTAAACCAAGGCCTGGAAAACAGAGTGTGTGTGTTACACGACCAAGAGAAATATTGTGTAAATACTAAGAAAACACTCGAAAGACAGGAGAGAAAAGTACCTTAGCTTGACTCGAGTTAACACCAATTCCAGCTGCGTACAAAAAGCCAAGAGCCTGTAGAAAGTAAACAGAGTGGCTGCGCTCATTCTTCAGACATACACCTAGCATATAATAAAATAGCTGCTCAAAATAGCTTTCAACACTTGTTTTAAGTGACATATGAACTTTTGAGCTGCTGTTTTTACCGTTTGAGCTTTAGGTGACCCGTCTATGGCGAGCTTCTCAAACATTTCTTTGGCCTTGGTGACGTTTTGGTTCATGTAGTCTCCAAACAGCATGGCGTATGCCACCTTCTCCAAGGCTTTCTGGTGGCCTTTCTCTGCCACTTTCAGCAGCTTCTCGTATAACCTGAGATGGAGGGCATATTCAGGCAACACCCAAAGTAAACAAGGACGTGCTGAGCGAAGTCACGAGCGGGAGCTGACAAAGAACGAATCGCAGTAACATCAAATACTGTCTTTGAGCTAAAAAGTGGATTTAGGTGAGCTCATAAAGAAAGTAACTCGGGGGCATTTCAGAAAGCGTAATATTAGCAACGGAGAACATATCACTAAATCGAAAGCACAGAGACAGAAAATCAACAAGAAGAAACTCACTCTTTCTTCTGAGTCTTCCTGGTGGTGGCATTGAGCATGCGCAGGATAGTCTGATAATGCTCCTCAGCCTCTTCGGCCTGAAGCCTCTGCTGAGCCTGCTCCTCCGCTGAGGGAGAGAGGGGACGAAGCAGACAGGTTTTTAAAAATGGATAGATTACGGAATGAAACCATGGCCTAGTTAGAGTGTCTGCTATAGTAACCTGGCAATGAATAAAAGCTTTTGCACTCAATTTGTCTTTTAAGAAAAAACAATGTTCATTTAGTAATTCTTTAGGGTGTTTACTTATTTTCGGGAAACTGTGACTAAAATATCACTTAATAAACTACTGTATTATAGTTGCTCTCACCCTGTAAGATTGCTGTATCAATGTCAATGATTGTACAAGTTTATAAACTGCTACGACGTGCTACAAGGATTTTATAAAAAATTGGCAACTTTCACTGCACAATATTATTTTCATTAAATCATCAGTAAAAACTGCTATGATGTCATTAATAAATGAATTACAATGTGACTCTCTACATCATCTGTATATGCCACCGATGCCTTCAGGAAATAAACAGACCGGACAAAGAAACTGTTGTTCTTGTCCGGTGAGGAACGTGGATGTGCAACAGCATTTCACTTCTATGGAAATCTGTTAGCTATGCTTCTATTGGCTGATAATATCAGTAGCTCGTAGCAGCAGTAACGCTCGCAATATAGTGAGACAGGCCACAGATTTTAACCTACAACAAAATAAACCGTCTTGATTGATTAACTGTTGTCTGCTCTCTGGCTTTAACTCGATGGAATACAATAAGCAGGTTTGAAAACTTACTCTCACAAAAGCCCCACTTCTTGTCATGGTCATAGTCGAAGGTTGTTGCGCACCACAGCCGACCGTCCCCCCGTCCATCAGTGGTACAGTCCGAGTACTCCCTCTTCTGGAAGCGGAAGGGAAAGACGCAGGGCTCTCCATGGGCTGTGCCGCCGTTCACCACAGGAACTGAAAGGAAAAAATAAAAGACAAATATAACAGAGAAAATTGAGAGAAATAATGTCACACTGCTTTGTTATTTAATAGATCTACACCGGTGGTTTTCAAAGACGATCAGTCACGTAAATCTCCAGCGTCACAAAATGGCATGATTAGACTGGAGCCGAGAGCCAGCTGAAACGATACTAAAAAATCCCCACAGTGAATGATGTAACCGACTGCAAGAGGAGCCACAGGTGCAAAGCGGCGTTAATTTCTCATGGGGTTTAACTGCTGATCCAACCTGGGACTGCCCTGAAACCACACGACCCTTCTTCTAGACATCAACAAACCAAATACAGGTCGACTCGCAGAGACGCCATACAGCTTTCAAAATAAGAAAAAAAAGGGGGGAGAAAAACCTCAGGCAAAGCTGCTGACAAATTATTTTTGCTCCAGGGCAGGGCACTGCTGCTCACCGCTGTTTAGAAAAGAGCTTCAACAGAGAACAGTCTAAGTCATCTCAACAAATCAGAACAAGACAATAAACATTTTGGATTTTCTGAACATCAAAACATTTTTAGAATCAGTGATAACATATAAGATGTTGGAAAGTCCGACTTTAAAATCGAGTTCAGTATATTGATCCTCATTAGCTGGTACAATCAACTAACATAGTTATGACAGGTATATTTTATTGCCACTTTTCCTAGTGTAAACATGAGATCCAACTCTTCTGTTTAAATTACTTTCTTCAACAAGAAGAATAAAACTCAAAGCCAATATGCTAGAAATGATAAATGACACAAAGAGAACCACAGGGATCAAGGAAGCTCAAAGTCAATTCCTAATATTGATTTTGATTCGTTTATAGAATTTCAATTGCCTCAATAGACTGAGAAAGACTCCCAAGGTAAGCCAATCTAATCAGTTTAATGTCTCTACTGCATTAAAATGCAAATGTTGGTCATTACCTTCTTTTGGTTTCTCCAAAACTGGAGGAGGCTGCTCAGGTAGGTCTTCCTTCTCTTCTCCTTCAAGTCCCTCAAAAGACAACTGTTTCTCTTCATCTGACTGAGAGACGTCGGGATCGACCATCACCGAGGAACCTGCCGCAACTTCTGATGTAGGACGGACATCTTCCTCTTCAGTTTCTGAGTCATGGTATGACTGGCGATATAAAGATAAGATTAATGCAAAGATATGACATATCTGAGATGACATTCAAAAGGCATGTCAAAGAATGTTGAATATACTTCCTAAGGAGTTTATAATAAAGACTCTTTTCCTTGTGATGGCATGAACAATAATTGTTTATATCGCTCAAGTAGTGGCTCCCTTCCAGACTACAGCTGTTGTTGACAGCTGGATAAGATCGATCGCGTTTATACACCAATATGACTTTGTCGAACAGATCTGTTTCAAAGAGATATTCAGAGTATCTAAAATATTTAAAAGCCTTTCTCATACAACAGAATGCAGTACAATGCCCTCTTTTCTCGCACACAAGCGCACGCGCACACACACACACACACACATCATTAACAAAGCAAAAACATGTTATTCTATTACATATTTGTAGCTTACCTGTTTTGAACTTGAGTCATGTGTAAAACGTTTGGTTTGCTTCGTTTAAAAGAATGAAATGTTATTGTATAAAATCAAAATGTGATCATGAGCTGCTTTGTTTGCAAAAATGTCATAACAGTTAATATTGAATAAGATTGTGTAAAGACAAAAAAAGATTTAGGGTCATTTGATGAATGCGGATTAGAGTAAATAGATTAATAGTCTTCTTATATTCTGACTTCATTGCTGCCGTTTCAACCTGTGGTGTTGGCAAATGAGCTCCACATGTGTCAGACCGCCCTGACAAAGACAGGACACAGGAAACTGACCTCTGTTATACATCTTAAACAACAAGCTCACCTTTAACTCTGCTCCGTCGTTGTCGTGTAGTTCTTCATCTGTGAAAGTTACATGCAGTTAGGACAAAATTACCTATAGATGGACTTGGACAGATACAGCAGCTCTGCATACAGCCCAACAAGCTTTTCTTGAGAAACACTGACATACGTACCAGCCGCGAATCCTTGGATGAGGACTATGAAGAGAAGAGCCCAACAATAACGCGTCCTCGCAGTCTTCAAACACCTCATGAAGCCCATTGTTGTTGTTGACAAGCTAACAGTCTGCTAGCTGTAGCTGCTCCTAGCTCTAACGCCACACATTCAGTTACAGTGGCGCCAAACTATGAAAAGCAATGAATAAACTAGCGCACACCAACACACCTAAAGGAACCCTATTCGCTCCGGGTCGCAACTTGGTTAATTTTAGCTGTCAAAACAAGCCGACAAATTTCAATGCAAAGCTAAGCTAGCAGAGTAATACCTGCTTAAGTGACGTGCAGCTAACAGGCTAGTTTCATACAAATATAGCCACGACGCAGCGTAATACTCCTCCAACACGCAACTCTTCGAACCAACAGTGGGATGCCGGGGTGGTGCTTCAAAACATTCGAGTTTCACGCAGGATATTCGGCAGCTTGATTTCTATTTCAACACATAACTTACTACTTTACGTAGCTACCCATGTTAAGCCTACTACTGCACGACACTTCCTGTGCTCACTGCTGGACCAATCAGAGCGCCTGCAGTTCACTGACAGCCAGTCAGCGGCAGCCAGGGATGTGCCAGCCAATGAGCTGGGTACACAGTTATAGTTCCAGCTGAGGGGAGTGACAAGTGAGAAGTCGAGGGACGTGTGTGTGTGTGTGTGTGTGTGTGTGTGTGTGTGTGTGTGTGTGTGTGTGTGTGTGTGTGTGTTGTTGATATTACCTTATAATAGATGATGCTCTATGAAGCTCTTCTAAATACATATATGTGCAACTTTCAAAGTAAATTTATATTCCATATAATTTTCAGGGATAAACTGAGTGCCTTCAATTAATTGCAAGACGCACCTAACTACATTGGGACAATACAGAAATAAAGTTTACTAAACTACGTAACCATGACATGTAGTTACAGGGAATATTGCTTCACAGTGGCAGCCTCTATTGTCTCTTATTCAGATCCACATCTTGCTTGTGTACCTGTTCAACTATGTTGTTACATATATTCTTTGTATTGAAGCTGTAGTATACTAAACAATTTCCTAACAGGAAATCATCAGTATTTATTGATATTTCTAAAATTAACTTAAAATGTCCATTCATCTTCTAAACCAGCTTATTCAATCCAGGGTCTCTGTGCTGGAGGAGATCCTGGCAAACAACAATCTGAATTAGTCCTTCACAGAGCAAACACAGAGAGATAGACATGCACATGCAAACTTTCACACCTATGTGCAAGTTAGGGTCACAAATTGGCATCAACTTTGTTTTCGAACTACATCGATCATAGCCACACACACACAAAGGAGAACATGTAAACTCCATATAATCAGTTGAAAATGCTTACCACTACATTTCCACGTGGCCCTCGAACTTTTTCATCAGATGATGGTTAAAATGATGGACAAATGTCAAAATGAGACAAACATGCCAGATCATTTTCAGACAAAAATTACAACAAACAAATCTTAATTAGTAACCGCATGTTTATTTTTCAACTTCAGTGGTCATTTCAGAGGCAAAAAGGCATCATATTATCTGAACAAAACAAAAAAGACATTCACAGTTAATACAAGACATACAGAAAATGATAAAACAAATCTGAGCACTTAAAATATTTCAACAGCATCGTTTCAAATTATCCCACTGCTTTCCATAAAACAAACATTTATAGTCCAGATACTGTCGTACACAGGCTGCCAAAACTGAAAAATGACGCAGACTCAAATTAGGGATTTGTTGAAAGCTGAGTAAAATACAGACAGAAGACAAAAATTAAAAATGTTTTAAAAACAAATGGGTGGGGAGTGGCGAATCAAATGAATGCATTATACCAGGTTGCAGTCAAAAACCAAAACAAGCACTTCTACTTGTTATAATGTTCAGACGCATTAAAAACTTTTTTTTTTTGGTGAAAATGCATCATGCATCAAAATGTTTATACATTCATCCTTTCACTCAATTATAATTATAATGTGCAATTAAGAGTCTTTGTAATGATCAAGTGTTTGGTCGAAATACCTGACTTTACATAATGTGAGTGAAGTCGCACACACATCCACCAGTACGTATTTAAAAAAAAAGTATAATTCTATTTGTTCATACTTGTACACCGACATCCAGTAGTTTTTCAAGATGGATTAACACATCAACACACTCAAACATCTGCAGTTTGAAAGGGTCAAACGTACACAACAATGTGCCACATTAACAGCGCCGTCATAGTGTGTCCTGAAAAGTCAGCAACAACATGATTTAGACAACAAGAAGTAAAAGACATTTTGATCAGCTTTTGCTGGTGCATATCATACTTTAAAATCTAATTATTCCACCTCCATTCATTGAGCTGTGGACTAATAAAAGTGCCCCTCGCAGTGAAGCACTGCAACATATACTGTACACAATACTACTATTGCCATGTAATGTATTAAATTGTATAGTTTTATTGGGGTAGAAAGAATATATGAAACATATAACTCAAAATAGCAACAAAAAATACCTTAATTTGCTTGTGACTAATTTGTGTTGTTAAAAAGGCTTGTTTCTATATTAACAAAGTGTAGTGATTATAAAAATATCACAGTTTACAAACCAAGGAAGTGTTTCCACCAGTGCACAAGAACAGCAACAACAACAAAAAAGTGGTATTCTTTTACCTGGACTTCATACTAGTGGTATTTGAGGCCTACGTTTTCATTAAATAGCTGATTGTCCTACTCTTGATAGTATATGAAAATGTAGAAAAGCTAAGATAATAAACTAAAAAAAAATATATATATATCTAATGTCTCTTTTATTCATAAAATGACCATTGTAATATTGCATTTCGTGGAAGATTTCAGGATGAACTACATTTATGTTTGCTGCTACATATGTATGATCCGGGTGAATCCGGAATCAGCAGAAACCAGCGAGCCGGATGACAACGCAGCAGTGTTCAGAGCATCCAGCCGGGCAAGATGGAGGAAAATAGCTTATCGTTGCACAGATTTGATGACCCACTCGGCTGTCGGGTTCAACTGGAAGAGGTCTTTCATGTACGTCTCCCCATCTAGGCATCTCTCCTCTGAGAAGAGAAAGTACACGCTGGATTTAGTCTTTTACGCCTATCCTGACACTGCTGACATGCATGTGTATTTCTCAGAATTGTAACTCCAACACTGTTTATGATATCAAGAAAATTCCAAATCAAACAGAAAGCAGTAAATAGGAGCTATGGCCAAACAAAGACAAGCATTTACATTATTTACATTTGTAAATAAGCTCTCAGTGTTGTAAGAAAACCACAACACAATAATACTCCTGATTGAATAATTTACAGCAATTGTACAGCCCAAAAAAATTAATACTAATTCTGTAAATCTATTTATAAAAGGGTTGATTACAGGAACTGTAAATGTAAATAGTTTTTCAAAACGGAAGAAGGACTTACTGATGTTTCCACCAATTTCATAGAGACACAAGTCTTCTTTTTTCATTTCCACTGAACTGAGAGTATGAACAAAAAGAAGAGAGGGGAAAAAAAGCAAAAAAAAAGCATCTTGAACCTGAATTCTTGTACATAGTGTCATGAGAAGTAGTGTACATGTGCTTGTAATGCTTAAAGTTTACACATTACCTGTCCTGGCTGAGGAAGCGTGTTAATACATCAGTAGCTTGCAGCTCTTCAGTCAGCTGCAGTGCCATAGACACTTTACTAAACTGAGGGGCTTGGACTCGAATTAAACCCTGGGAGCTCTCCTAGATGTAAACAGATGTGCGCAGAGTCAGAGAAGAGAAACATGGTGTAAATCACGAAGCCATCAACACTTCAGGAGAAACGCGGTCACCACCTAAAACATGTACACTAATAAAACCTGGATTGGAGACAGCTGAAGAATGTGGACTGACATTACTGCTCCTCTGTTTAATAAACTCATGTCACTGTCGACACTCGCAGCTCTCAGTGTAAACGTTCCTTTCGTTACTCATTCACTAATATTTTCTTAAAGAGGAACTAAAGCATCTTTACATGTGCTCTGGGTTAACTGTTTCTCAACGCTATCAAAAAAAAAAAGCTAAATATTAACTCGCAATGGCAAGCACATTCAACCGACATGGAGCAAAGCTTCTATCAGAGTTCAGTCAATCACATTATTAGATATCAGCAAAGTAAAGTGAAGCCGGTCAAAAGATGCCCACAATTTATGTTTGAACTGCACAATAACTAGTCAGGACGTGTATAATATTGAGTCGATTACAACCAACTACCAATCTCCTCACATATCCACAGATGCAATCCAATAAATCACCACTAGATGTCTCTATTAATCAATATGCAATAATATAAAACCTGCATAATTATTGGAGTCTAACCAGCCAAATTTTAGTTATTTCTTTTAAGCTATAATCCTACATCATTAAATGTGGTCATCAGTTAAAGGAAGCAGCAAATCCTCATTATCACTCCTTCAAAAGTTGTTTATTGATAAGACTGTAGTGTACAGTCCAATATGCAAGTATTATTTTATTAGTTTTGTTTATTCAAAGTCATTAAAACATAAATAAACACGTTTCTAAATGACACTATCAACAAATATTAACTCCTCAAATTAAATCTCCTACCTCGTGAAGAGCTTTATCAGATGATTTGTCAGTGGTCATCTTCTTCAGCAGCTTCCGTACGGCTCTCTCTTTATGTTGTTTCCGCTGGCTTTCCATGTTCTGCCGTCTGACTTGGTTCATGATGAATTTTGGTATCTAGAGTGAAACACAAAAAATAAAAGTGACATTTTGAGACCCACACAAGCCAGACAGGGATTGTGACGTTGACACAAATGCACAATTAGTTTATGACCGTGTTTCTGAAGTGAGAGAGGTTTTTTTGTGGTCTTACTGTCCATAAAAGATTCTGGTATCTGATCAGCAGCCGGACGATGTTGGCCGTGCTGGTTGCCATGGAGAATTCCTGTTGCTCTGTGACCTTGGACCGAAAGCCTTTGAACATGAAAATGTTGGGAGCCATGACAACAGACACATTGTTCAGAGTCATTTTATTCTTGGCCTGATGGTCAATCACACGCTGGAAAAACTCCACCAGGGCCTGCGAGGAGAAGATTAACACACCATGAAAACACGTTGAGGGAATGATTGAAAGAGGTGAACATTTTTCAAACTGATTGCTCATCTACCTTCAGAGTGTCCCGACTGGCCTCGGGTAATAAAAGGACCAACAGGTTCAAGGCTTGTAGCTGCTGCTTCTTTGTTGGGAGCTCTGTCAGTACACATAATAAATCTGTGTCAAGTACTGGCACATAATCAGAGATGTGATTCATCATGGGGACAGGGGTAATACAAGACGCGTCTCAAGGCTTTGTTTCACTCCTCTGGCTGAAATATTTTTTATTGCACAATAAAACTTAATCCACAAACTCTTGAGGCATAAAAAGTGAAAATCTGTATTGAAGCTGATTCTAAAGGGCATGTCAGGTAGTGTCTATGCATTTTGTCATTTGTCCAGGTATGATGCATGAATTCAAATTGAATCAGATTAACTGGACTTGGTTATAAAAAGACACATGACCAAGTCCTATCGACCTGCTTGAATTGGCATTGAGCTCGTGACAAGTGCTCATTTCTCAATGAAGATGGACATTCTTTTGTTTCACACTGAAAACTATCATCACTATTTGGACCCATAGAAAAATAATACAATCTGATGTCATGTGCTTTACCATACAGCCTGCAATTATTTCAAATGTTACACTTATGGCTTTCCAATATAGGTTCATTTGTGATTTTTTTTAAATGTTCTGGAAAAGTTGAAAAAATGTATGTTTTGATTAGATTGAGCATCATAGAAATAGCTACACCTTCAGTTCAATTCGTAGAAAATATTTGCAGGGAAATATTCAACCTCCCTTTTAGTTCCTTCACAGATTGAACCCTACCCAAAATGCATCTGTGAAGCTCCTGGAATAAGCAATTCTTTTTCTACAGAGATGGTATACGTACTGTTGACAGCAATAAATGCATTGAGGTACTCCACAGTCAGTAAAGGATGGGGGAGCTCCCTGATGAACAGCTTCAAAAGGCTGGCAGCATCGTGCTGTTTCAACTGTTTCCATGGAAACAGCCCATCATAAAAAGAGGACTCGAGATCCTGGCACAGGGACTGCATTTGAAATGGACACACGCACCCACAAATAAGCTCATCAACTTAAAAAAAAAAAAAAAATGTTCGGCTGTTATCATTAATGAATGTAACCACTTCAACTCACCTTCACTCTTGTAGCTGCTCCAGGGATCCGCAGCAGGCCCTCTGTGTCTAATCCTTCCTCCTCAATATGATTAATAAGCTGGCAAGAAGACCGACACGATTAGATAAAACAACTCAAGTGCAGACTTCAATGTGAACAAACTAATTGTGAGTGGTAGTCCCATGGGGTGACTGCAGTTTAACAGTGATGTATAGGATGTACGGTAAGTAGCTTGTCTTTACAATGATAAGGGGTCCTCTGACAATCACTTTGATTTAAAAAAAAAAAGAAAAAAAAAAGCCGCAGGCCGTCAGAGTCTCTTGTTAGTGTTCTCACCCTTTGCAGTATGAAAGGCACTTTGGTCCCAGTGATGCGTCTCTGGTCCTGCTCCAATAACACTGGCAGCGGAACACCAAACAGACCACTCTCTGCACACAGGAGCACCAAAAGTGAGTGACACAGGAAAGAGGGAGTGGGAAGGGTCGGGGCAGATTAGGTGGCTTGGATGTAAATGGTGCTTTCTAGTTTTAGGCATTTCTAATCTATCTATATGATATAACAATGTGGAGACATGCTTGTTGTCCATTGACTCTGTGCGTCAACATTCAAAAGAAATGTAATTACTTGCATTTGTTGAATTTACTTTTGAACTTTTGTATATCTGATCAGATTCTGTTTGTGCTTATTGAGAATAATTCAACTGCGTTCAGATAGTTTTTCTCCATTTGTAAGTAACAATGTGTGCCCCTCAAGGGTGTGGCTTGCCCTTGGGGCCCCATAAGCAGGGTCAACCACCGGGTTAAATGTGTTGTAAGGTTAGGACGGGACTTCAGTGTGTGGTATGTTAAAGGTCAAGGTCAAAGGCAATGAACTATGTTGCATCAGTAGGGAAGAGATAACGCCACACTTTTGCCTATTTATGTATGTTTATACCTTTAGCTTTAACTCTGACAGCTTTGTGAGCCTTGAGGTCGATCCCAGCCGTGTCAAACAGGGCAGTCATTTCCACCAGCACCAACCTACGCACCTGACAGAGGAAAATAAAAACAGAGACGATAAAAATGACTGGTCTCAAAAACAAATTTGGTAATTGATCACTACTAATTCATAGGTTTGAATTGTTATTGTTTCAAACGCATTACCTTTTTCATATCCAGAGGAGACAGATCTCCAACTCTGGTCTGACCTGTTTTATCTCGGAGCAGCTTGAAATTCTTCAGAAGAGTACAAAAACATTTACTGTGAGAAGAAAAACTACAAAATTGTAGATTGTTTTATGTCTACTTTTATTCTACTTTAACATTCACCTTGACATAGGGATGCAGAGAAATTGCTATTTTGTCACCGTTTACTATTGCTGAACACATACATTAGAATCAACCTGCAATGCCAAACTAAACCACCAGATGTCCCTACAGCTCTGCACTGATCATACATCATATTCACAACTGCTGCTTTACAAAAGCAACTGGATAGTACAGTGGTGAAGCTCATGATTTAATTGTATGGTCACCATCTATATATCTAACCCAACAATACTCTGGAATAAACAACAAGCACTAAACCAAAGAAAGCAAACATCACATCAATGTCTATCTAAAAAGTCTATTCATTTGCTTTTTATTTACTTATTTGCTCCTTTCTTAATTTTTCGTACATCAAGTCATTGCAAGTTAATCTATGCCTGATGCTCTTTTCTGCTGTATCTAGACCTAACCTAATGTGGCAAAACTACACATCACCACATCTAATATCTTAATTTATCTGATTAAAATTCCTATTTTCCATAAAAACGAATAGAAAAAAGGGGAAAGAAAACAGCAGGTAAACAAAATAATCCACAGGGTCTCACACTTGTGTGATTGCATTCATACACACAGTAATACTTAAACTTCCAAGCCATATGTTGTAATGAGTTGACTGAGTTAGTGAAACCTTTGTTCAAAAGCGACAGTACAGATGAGCTACTTACTGGTAGTTTGTCGTCCGGTGAGTTGGGGCTGGTAGTGACTTTTAACTTTTGATGGCTGTCCTTGTAGTATTGCGCCTGCTCTGAAAATGCCACTTCCAAATCTAGTTCTGTCTCTGTTTCTGCTGAGACAAACGCACACACACGCGCGCGCGCGCGCACACACACACACACACACACACACACACAAAAGGAATGAAAGATACGGCCACACAAGTAGTGTGTTTATGCTGGTAAAGTGCGACCATACAAACAGATGGAGACAGACAATTAAATGTGTTTTACTGTGGTTTATTCTCATGAGTGCATTAGTCACTGCGAAACGTTTGTGTATGTGTGTGTGTGTGTGTGTGTGTGTGTGTGTGTGTGTGTGTGTGAGTGTGTTCGTACTGTCCATACCGGCTGGAGAAGTATCCTTTTGTCCATTCTCACTTCCTTGTTTCAGTTTGTTCGGCTCCTCACCCTGCTAACAGAAACATGACAGTGTGTTACACACAGAGCTCCATGTGCTCAAGTTAAAAGTAATTGACAGAACACTTTGTCACACATTAAAAGTAAAGAAAAAAAACAGAAAGGTAAAAGTAATAGTAACAAATCCAGTCAAGAACATGACAAGCTTGGTAATTGGTAACAGAATATCGTCACACTCTGAAGACAACCACTTCCTTTGCGGTTAAGTTCAAAAAGGAAATAGTGAATTTCAGTAACTGTGAGATGGTAAACAAACAAAACAAAGTGTTTATGTAAGTCAGATGTGTCTAAAGTCCGTGTTCAGGAACAAGGTCCAATTTCATTTGGCCTTTTTTCTAAACTTTTGCCTTTAACAGAATGAATAAATGCAACATAATAATCTATTTTTAACTCATATTGACCACGTGAATGACTGTGCATGACACATGTAAATTATGTAATGGGGCGGACCGAGCTTTACTTTCTGGTTCGCATTAAATTCTTTATGATGTAAACAGTATAATACATCTGCCCCAAGAAGAAGACAGGTTCATCTATACCTATTTTTAAAAAATGTAGCAAAAATAAATGACAAGTTGATTGAAACACTTTGTATTGTTTACAATAATATAAACACTTTCACATGAAGAAAACCCAGCTCTCATTGACAAATATGTGGCTACAATTATCTAAAACAATGTTCCACATAAAGACTGGTTGATTAGATTCTGAAACTTTGAGTTTAACACTTTTCAAAGTGAACGTCAGGATCAACAGATGTATGAGAAATGCTCCATACATGGATAGACCAATCCAGGTCTAACACTACATTCAGTTATTTTTGGACTTTATTTCTTTTTGTATAAACAAGTATGACATAACGTGTTAATAAGTAAGCTTCAGAATTAATGACCTCAGCCTTTGGAAAAAAAAAAAAAAAGTCCACTCACTTCCTGCTCTTGAAGCCGAATGCTGAACGACACTAATCAAGTTCGGACTGTAGCGACCGTTTCAAATGACAGTGCTGCTGTTTTCCTTCAGTAAACTCACTGGGATGCTTTTTCTGTTCGGTGAGGTATTTATGATGTGATTTCAGGGATGTGTTTATTTCCAAACCTTTTCAGGAGGTCTGAATATATCCCGAACATCAGGAAAGTGCTGCCGGTTCCGGCGCCGTAGTGTCTGTTGCAGAGACGTGACCCGACGCTCCACAGCTGCTGCCTGAGTTCTGGTCAGCGTGGACAGAAACGCTGCACTGTCTTCTTCCTGTCAGTCAATCAGTCACGACCAGATATGAGTCAAATGTACAGAATCCATTCATATACTCATTTAATAACCTTTTACATAAGTACGTTATCTTAAACATGAATCAAGGATTTGTCATGAGAACATAAATGTAACTAAAACTAAAGTCCAGCAGAATCTAGATTCAGATGTCATAAATTTTTAAAACATGAATGATTGACACCTGCTCATGGTCAGATGCAAGTGAGTCATTGACGAGTCGTGCTAGCCCCGCCTCTTTTAGCCACGCCTCCTCATGCTCGCCTTCTGAAAGAGAAACACAGGGACAGTATCTGAGATGACTGATCAATTTAACTGCAGCATTCAAGTTTGATTGGGAGATGATATGCCATCAATAAGAAGAAAATAAAAACCTCAACAAGATTTCAGTCTCTCTCTTTTATTTTGTTTAATTTGCATTTACGCAAAAAGAAAAAGTGTCGTCGTGGACAGAACTGAACACACATGTTATACAGGAAAAATGGATTTACCTCAGAGAACAATAGTCTCCACAAACAAGTAGAGGACGACTAAACAATAGCTGCATTCCTTGTGTGACGGGAAACAGAGCGAGTAACTACAAGTCAGACCTGGCAGAGATTTCTGATGGGTGACTATCTAATTTACTTGTCATAGTAATCAAGCACCCATCTTCCCAACCCATCTATATTCTAAGAAACCAGAGCCAATCCCAGATAACTAAGGGCCGAGGCAACATACACCCTGGACAGGTCATCAGTCTTTTACAAGCCAAACACAAAGAGACAGACAACTGATTGAAGAACATCACTTTGCACATGTTCTTTGTAACAAGGGTAACAGAGTTTTGTTACGACACTGATATTTTAATCGTCCCATTTCTGGAAGTGAACATGCACTTACTCAAACTGGCCTGTGATCAATCTGTATCTCTACTCTTAAGTAGATGGCTCTGAACTGAATGAATACACAAACAGATGTGGTTACATGGAGCATAAGTGAACTGGATAAAGACGGATTAAAATCACATCACGTAAACACTTCAATCTGAACAGAGTGGCCCAATTTGATGGAAATTGCGAACCGATCTAATCCAGTGCAACTTCGTTTATGATCCATTGGATTACTTGTCACTGTCAGAGCTTTGTGAGTTAGTCTGTGACATATCACATCATATATCAAATGTGATGACTGACACAAAGCTTTTTGAGGTGCAGTCGATCCAAGAAACAACCCTGCTTCTATAAGTGATTTCTTTGATGTTGCAGTTAAAAAAAAAATCGCATTAAAATAAAACACCACCAGGTTGTTTAATTGAGTGAACTAACCCATCTTTATTAGTGGTGGGTAAAGCTGGTTGTGGGAATGTCAAAAGATGTCAATGTTACAGTGCAAAGCACTGATCCAGTGAATTGGATGATGTTGTTGGTGCATAAAAACTGCAGAGCAATTTAATTCAATGTCCATGTAAACAAGACAATCTGATGTTTCAATCAGAATTGATTCAAGCAAATTGACAAAAAAAAGTGAACATGTAAACGCAACTTATAGCTGTTTAGCTGTGTTCTTCATCTCCACATTTCAGTTATCTTTCTTCCAGCATAGGACACATCATAGGACTCTAATAATGCTTTTTAACCCTTTATAGGTCAGTAAATTATGATATGCAAGTAAATGCATCAGTTCATTAATGTACCAAAATCAGTTTTCAGTATGTTCTTCTATCAGACCCTGACATGCAATAAAAATTGGATTAATTGGGATTAACAAATGGCATTGATGTAAATGGAACCCAGCACTACTTACTTGATGAAGCATGACCATAACTGCATGTATTTCAACAGGAATAGCTCGTATCAATCATACTTTTAAAATTGATCATATTGTTACTGTTACTACAGAGTCTATGATCAAATCAGATTTTCATATTTCATGAGAATGGATCAATGAGCAACACAGACTGACAGTAAGCAGCACCCATCTCATTTTATAGCAGCCAATGAATCATGTATTATGAAGCTGTAATCAATGTCTTGTATTAGGTTATCAAGAAGTTACCAAATATGGGCTTGATGAGCAAACAGAAATGTGAATAGAGTGATTTGTTGTGAATGAGAAGAGAATGATGTACTTTAATGGTATTCAATTATGCCTTTTTATGGCAGCCCATTGACATCATGAAGCTTACCGTCAGATATTTTGTGATGCTCCTCCTCTTGAACCTCTCCTTCACCAATTTCGCCCCTCCCTGCTCCTTCTCCTGAGCTAGTGATGTGCTCCACCTCCTTCCAGTAATCGTCCATCTCCAGCTCGTCCAGAGAGTCCTACAAGTTGAGGAGACACACAAAAATGTGGATTTAATCTTCATGAAATGAGTTTGTCTCATGGTGTGGCAACATTAATGTCTGAATAAATAAAACTTTTTTAGGTTTTTACAATAGTAGCTTGTTCAAAATAATAGCATGATTTGACATGCAAGAGAGGCCAAAAAACCCCAAAATGCGTCATCCTCTTACCTGAGAGATACAGCGCTGAGGTTGTGGTCTGGACCTGGTTTTGGGGCTGTGCCTGGGGCTGGAGCCAGATTTGGGGCTGGAACCAGATTTGGGGCTGGAGGCATGTTTAAGCTTGGGCATGGTAGCAGAGATCGGATGGGTGAGCGGTGAAAGGTCATCGCTGGTGGTTTTTGCAGTCCTGGCGAGTCCATGACTGTCTCCATGTGCTGTGCTCTGTTCAATAGTGTAGTGGCCGGTTCTGCTGTTGCAAAAGAGACACATAAGGACAATCGGGTAAATCAGGAGGGAAGGAATGATAAAAGCTGAATGGAAATGAGAATAACCAAATAAGATTTATATAAAGAAAGTTAAACTTGTTGCACTTTGCACTGTGATGTATTGAGTCTCAGCTTACAGAGCTGATTGTTGTCCTCGTCTGTTTCCTTTAATGGCATGACAAACACAGTGACAGATAGCTTCTGACACAAATCCGCGAGTGAGTCAGATGGACAGAAGTCGGCCAAAGACTCCATCTGAAGACGAGCCCTCAAAGTGTTGAATTCCCAACTGCTCAACTAATGAGGTCAACATCTGCCAGGCACTAAGAATAACCCTACGGCTTTGCACACTTTGGACTTTGCTTTGCTCAATGAGCATAGCTAAAAAAAGTTCAGCACACAGTTAAACTAGTGTTGTTAAGCCTCACCCAGCGGAGACAATGGAACTGCTAATCACAGCCAGGATGGACTTCAATCAGAAAGTCTACCGACTGGCTTCATAATGAACCTCGAAGCAGACGTTTTAATTGATGCAGACAGGAGCAAATTTAAATAACTTGACATCAATTTGGATAACTTTGACTCTCGAATACAAGCTGTAAGGTTAGAGTAGAGAAAGTACTTTTTCTCCTCTTAGAAAAATAATGTGACGTCACCCAGACCGGCACTCGGTTGATGTTTATTGCATTACAGTAATCAATTTGGCATTATGAGTCGAGAGTTATGCAGAGGCTTCACGCTGGGCCAAAGCCACATACCACAGCATAGTTCTCAACACACACACACACACACACACACACACAAAACAATGAAAGACTGGTAAATATATTCACACACACACCCACTTTGATGTGCTTTCGACAATGACTGTTTTAACCAACAGTTGAGCTGAACTTCTTTCTCCGTCTTTCCCAAGAACATCAGAGATCTGCTCTTTCCTCTCTTCTGACCTCCCTTTATGTTGTTTTTTATTTTGCACACAGTCTCCGTTTCTTTCCGTTGCTTTCAGTCATATGTGATAACACCAACTCCTCTTCTCTCTTTTCATAGTTGCAAAACTGCTTCCCTGACTTTTCCAAGTTGCCTTAAATGTCCCAACCACTGAAATGTGCTCATTTGTGAGGAATGCAACAATGTCAGAGCTCACTATGATACAGTTCATGTTGAAAACTGCAGCGGACACACACACTTGAACTCACCAGGTGAGTTAATCATTTATACTGAGCTCGGCATGGGCAGCAGTCTGACAGTTCCATAAACCAAAGATTACCAAACACATGCTGACGTGTATTAACACCTTGGTTTGCAGTAAAGTTAAATTAATTTATTGTCAACGTTAGGAGGTTGGCTTTTCCTTTATCATGTACGTGATTTAATTTTTCTCTTGTTGCATAACAAACTGATTTGATCTTTGTATTTAGCACCTACACAGCATTATAGTAAAGTTTCTGCCTGATAACAATAAGGAGGTGTCACTTTTTATTCAGTTATTGAAATGTTTGTTATATTTCAATAACAAAAGCAAACAAGATTAAGTCGCTCATTATTTGAGGCCTCTGATGTAACGGGCACGTGCTCTGAATGATCCGACTGCCTTGTTTTCCATTCAACTCCTGTCCTGTATGTTTACAACCTTGTTAAAAATTAAGCCTGAGTACTCAAAGATGACAATCTTTTTTTTTCTTTTTGGTTGACCACGGTTTGTTAAATTGCCGATCTGTGGCTATAAATGGAAATCCCAATTGCAGGCGTCCTTTGTATGCTTTCGAATGGAGTTAATCGTGCTCTTGTGTTAAAGACCACAAGAAACGCAACAATGCAAACAATTTGGTCAAAGCTT
>OMNM01033779.1:37242-51431 GCA_900302745.1 Parablennius parvicornis | reverse complement strand
CTATTAAATAGTTTTTATGCTGCATCACACAGTGTGTCTGTGTGTGTGTGTGTGTGTGTGTGTGTGTGTGTGTGTGTGTGTGTGTGTGTGTGTGTGTGTGTGTGTGTAGCCTGTAAAGTAAAAACACATGCCACACTCTGAGGCGCAAACAGGAGCAGAAGGAAACCGTATCAGTTTGAAAATAACCAAGTTCAGTCCAGATGAGCTCAATGTGAGTCAAACATTTGAGGAAGTGACAAGTGTGTGACTATTTGAGTCCACATGGACTTTTGTGTGGATTTACAAAGTGTCAACTAACTCGCTTCGAAGACTTCGAAGAGATTTAGCCATGAACTACTCACACCATTTGTTGTTGTATACTTTACTGCATGATTGTTCGACTGTTTGCACAGTACAAGAAAATAGTCCATCTTATCTTTCATTTATTTTATTTGCCAGTGGAAGCTGCTTTTAAGATTATTGTTATGTCTTATCTACCAATGTATCCTTGGATCAGTTACAACACTGAAAGGCCCATCAGATATTTTAAAAACTCTGCTGATATAATACATGCTTGCTAATCAGTAAAAACACAATAGGTTTTTTTCACATTAAAAAAACTGCTTCTTTTTCTTGACTTAAATATGAAATACAGGGTGTACTTTAGTCTCTGGTAATACCTTTCTAACTTACACAAAGTGTTTGACATGTTTACTTTCTCAGAGTGAAGTAAAACTGATTCATGTCTGAACATGTTGGAAAGTGAAGTCTTGGCTAACAGAGTTTATTTACCTGCCTTTCACAAACGTCATGTCTCTGATCCCCGATCATGTGCACAATGAACAAAATGTGTGGAAATTATAGCTTTACTTTGAGGCACGTATGGGGATGCTTTATTTGTTTGTTTTAATCAAGGTTGTAGTTTTACCCACTATAAAGAAAAAGTTGAATTCCCAGAAAGACGGGGAAGTATAAAGGACAATGTTCAGTTTGTGGCTTGTATCAGTGCCATCTACAATTCAAACCCCATCGGACTAAGAGGCAGAATACAAAATATATATAAATTAAGCACATCAATAAATGACAAAAAAAGCAAATGATCTCACTCCCACACTGACAATAAGGCGAATAATGCGATTTATTTCATTAATTCAGTAACTCTGGCTGAACAATAGACAGGAAATTGTGGATAAGGCAAGAGAGCAAGACTGTGTGTGTGTGTGTGTGTGTGTGTGGTATTCCCATTCAGATCAACAGATGCCAGCTGCTCTCTCTGCAGACAGAGACTACCTCTGTTCCCCCTCTCACACAGTTGCTGGTCTCAGCAGTGACACACAGGTTGAATAAATCATCTGTCCTCAGTTCTGATGCAGCAAGAATTTGTCATCTGTCCCTGTGACAATGATCCAGCTGTGAATTTTGTTTTTTTTTTTTATAAATCTGTTGCTTGAATTTATGTTCTTTTATAAGCATTTTTAAATAATTATTCTAGCACATTTACTGGCATCTGTTTTGAGTCTTCCTCACGCACTCCTGTAGTTTGTTTATATTTTGTGTGTCTGTACTGTTTAGCATTGGTTATTAGCTGCCTTTTATCTTGTAGTGACATGGTCGAGCAGGTGTTCTTCCAATTTCAAGGTTGGTAGTTCAATCTCACATGTCACCCAGTCATTGTGTTGACGTGTCTGTGATCAAGTTCCCAATGGGGGCTGCATGGCATAAATCACCATTGACAAGTGAATGTGACTGACAGTGGAAAACCTCCTGAAGTGGTGAAAACATATGTAAGTTCCTTTTACAGCACAACAATTCAATAAATTCAAAAACGGTACAACACTGTGTCTCTGTCTGGAATATCAGAACAAATTCTTTAGAGATGGCTATCTTCCCCTAGTAGACACAGTCTGTGTTTCCATTGTGTTTAAACCGAACACTCCACAGCACCTCTCCTTCCTTCTCCAAGCATCTGAACCTCCTCTCATTTCAAACACAATAAATAACAACGCCGGAGTGCAAAACTCCGGTGGTATGTAACCGAAGGCTCCTTAGGTCGGATGTCTCCTGCTGGTGCAAGGCCAAGCAACATCGGGTCCGTTTGTACGTCTATGTCTGTCTGTCTGTCTCTCGTTTCCTGAAGGAAACAATGACCACAAAACTAAGCCTCCACAAGTCAACCTAGACAGGACACGCACACTCTGCCGTGGGAGGTGAGACAAAAGCGGGGTGTAATGTGATGCTGTTTTTTTTTTTTTTCTTCCCCCTCCTACCTAGCTGAACAAGCCATCTGGAACACACACACACACACACACACACTTATGCATTAATTGCAAAAGCACATGCGCACACAGGAGCAGGTGTGTCCATTTGTACGCTGGACGAACTGGCTTGTTTACTTTTACCACACCACGGTTGTGGACAGCAGTTTGGTGGTGTAAACACGTCCAGGACTCACAGAAAGCTCAGCATGGATGAATAAGCACACCTGCTGTGTTATAAATAAGAGAGTGAAACTGTAAAGATGCCATATACACTCGAATCCCATTTATTCCTGCTTTGGAGTGAGTTTGCTTTTGTTATTTCTCAAGAAAGTGACACAGAGAATTGTCAAACCAAAACAACAGATCTTACCAAAAGCAGTAATACTGAAGCAAGATTCCATCCAAAAGTTTTTAGTAATCTATCCTTCCTGTTCTGCTTTGGCCTTATTCTTGTACTTCTTTACATGTTTTGTCTGATAGTGGTTTATTTCATAAACTTTCAATGAACTGAAGATGGGGAAAAATGTGTCCACAAGCTTAAACGAAATACACAGTAAATATAAATACACTAATTTCTATTTCAATCATCATTTCTCAATGACCGCTGGCTGGCCGGTCAGTACCAGCAAGTGAACTGGAATACAAAGCCGAGGTCGCGTCTCCGTACTGTATAATTACTGCCTCTGTAAAAACTAGGCAGGGCTGGTATTTCCCAAATGTGTCTGGAAATGCAACAATCCACAACTTTGTCATGTCACAATTACACACTCATCTAATCTGTTTGAATTAGTGCTGACAAACTACTAGACCGAGGACACATGTGATTAGTCAGAAAATACAAAAACAAGAAATAAAACACCAAAAACTGTCAAAGCAGGTGTGGATTTGCAGATACAGTTTCATTAACAGAGTGTCTCGTTTTATCGTCTGAGTACTTTTATTAATGACACAGAACAAATTGGAACAATCTGTGTCTAATTTTGACAGATTACTCAGGACAGATCACTGGCAGTAATTGTGTGTCAACCAACAACAAGAATGTCAACATTTGACTTAAGCTTGCTGAATGATTCAACGTGTGTCGGCTCTCAATGTCAACAGCACTATCAACCACTACCGCCAAAACACCAGCCGTTCTGTATGATGGAGTAGAAATCTTGACCCAAGGAATTTGTGTTGGGTCCTCGGACACACTTTACAACACCTTATATAATTTGACTAATTGCTGCATTAAATGACGAGACAGACTAATACATTTCTAACCTGGAATTTTCCGTGTGTAGTCCTGAGAATTTACTCATTGAGTTCAACAGTTATTCATTAAAAACTAGAACCTTAAACACAGACTGTTCTGCTGGTAAATGATCAGGTTTACTTCAGGAAGAAAAAAATTGAAAGAAAGCAGAAACTGGAACTTGACTTTAGAGATTCTCTGAGCTTTTTTTCCCATAACTTCTGACTTTTGCCATTGACTAATCACCTATGTTGGCATTTCACCATTACTCCCCATTAAATCACAAATAGTGGAAACAATATATGTATAACTAATGTTGCTTAACAAATAGTTCTAAAATCAATGCATATTGTATTGGATGTTAGTTACTATTATTAAAATAATAAGTTTAAAATCTGAGTAAATATTCAATAGTTGAAAAAAATCAATCCATCAAAATGTTTTTTGTGTGATAAAACTATTCTTAATTATTTAAATTTTAGCAACGTCATTCATCAATTCCTGTCAGTGCTATATAAATTTGGAAAAACTATAACATTATGAATAATATCAGTGATTTAATAATAATGTTATATTAAGATAATGTAAAACCCACTATGAGAGCCAGCAGTATTTTCTCTGAAAGTAAGCGATAGAAAATATGGAGATGCACATAGGAGCATTGAAAAGTGGCTGAAAGAGTTGGAAAGTATGGATATACGGTTTGCCATAAAAAGATTAAACATGTACAAATGGATTTGATTTATTTCACACTTTTTCATTACTTGGGTGGTCCCCAAAGCGCTTTACACTGTTAATCATATTCATTCATTAACACATGCACATTAACTCATTGCTTTGAGGTATAGGCAAGAAGTTCCAAACACGTGTAACTGCAAAAAAAAAAAAAAATAAATAAATAAAAGGCATGTATGCAAATGTGTATGATCGGAATGATTCAGTGCCCTTTTTGTCTGTCTGCTCATTTTCCTTTCTTTTTTATTTCTAGAGTACTTACTTGAAGCTCTCTTTTTGTATAAGATGCCATGTTTAAGTCACACAGGGAAAGAGGAAACTGGATGATATAAATGACACATAATGCCACATTTGTATTAGGAAAACTGCAAATTGTGAATCATTGCATTTAGAATTATAGGGTGTAAAACAGTTCTGAATTTGATGGATGGACCAGGGGTCTGCAACCAACCGCTCTGGATCAATGGAATAGACATGTGTAGGACATGGACTAAACTAAAATGAAGCTCTACATATGATTATGAATGTGGTGAAGGGAAAACATTACCCAAGGCCAAAGGTAGAATATAAGGCCCTCAGCAATAACAAAGCTGTGCGTCATTGTGTGAGTGTGTGTCTCCCAGCTACTGATGGGTTCAAGTTTTCCAGCAGGATGCATTTGACACAGCGAGGAAGTGGTTTTATTCAACTTTGTGCCGAGTCAACACATTCTGCACAGCTGAAGTTCAGAGGAGGAATAAGAGGCTCTGCCGCTGTCAACTTTGCGCTCGTGCGTAAAAGGCGCATGAGCGCGCGCGCGCACACGCGCACACACACACACACACACACACACACACACACACACACACACACACACACACACACACACACACAGGCTGTCTGTTACCTCCGTCCCTGCGGGGGCTTTGTGGCCGAGTCCTTAATAAATTCCCAGCCCTCCCTCTCACTCTCCAGAGAGCCAGCATCTCTCAGCACACATTATTTCTCAAATCCCCGAGCCGTCATTAAAGAAAGACTCCTTCTGCATTCTTTCTCCTCTACTCCGTTGCTACTTTCATCCATCCAGCCATCGACTGGTCTGTCTGTCGCCTTCCTACTCCAAAAGCTTAGAACAGTTCCTTTAGGTATTTCACACCACGCAGATGAGGATTGGATACTTGAGGAATGGATTCAGACATTTTGCATTGGACCAAAATGTGCTGAGTATTTCAAAATACTCAGATTAGTCAAACGTTTCTATCAGAGGTCCAAATCAACACATCAGAGGGGTTGTGTTCCTTTAATGGACTGTAGGCTAAAATCATCTACTATTGGATATTTGAAGCAATATCTAATGAAAAGACATAACCCAAGATAAGGATGTTGAATTAATTGGATTACATGATAGACAAAACCTTGCAGAGCTCATTTAAGGTGTTTTTTTGCCCTAAACCTTGCAAGTGTTACATTGCCTGTTACTCTATTTCACAAACTGTTTTAAATGACCTGTTTCAGCATCTACATCAACAAATCTCTCCTTTTCCTTGCCTTGCAGACGAGCCACAGAGCATTAGGCGCTTTGTAATTTGACTCCAGCACTACTGCATTGCTGGCCGGTGTGTCTGCAGTGGAAGAAGTTACAAGTTACACTTTGTGGAGAGCTGATGTCAACTTGTCCAAACTAAGAAGTTGCAGCACTTTAAAACTGGAGCCTAAACAAAGCAACACAAGCATGATTGATCCCTTTAAATAAAAACACCAAAGGCACATTGTTGGCATGTGTTTGCATAAATAGTGGAAAACGAAACTTATTTTGGGAGTTTGTTTGGTGAGCCTTCAAACTTGTCATGGATCAAATTCACTTGGTTTAACGTTAATAAATTGGCTCTGGTGGTTCAACTGAAATTAATCATGCAGGCAATCCTCATCTTATTCTTTTATCTGCTCCCGTCCAGGATTGCCACAGTGTGCATGTTAAAGTTAACACAATTTTTATGCTAGATGATCTTCTCTAATACAGCCAGAGCAGTTTCCCGTAGATATTCACATGAACAAATATTTAAAGCACAAAACGTAGAGTTACAAGCTTCCTACTTTAATTTTTAGGCCACCACAATCATAGATTCATCATGCCAGCAAAATATGTCAATAAATAATTCCACTTTGCAGGGCACCGTCCACCACTATAGTGTTGTAAAAGCTGATACTAAAACATCTCTAATTTTCAGTTTTTCTTTTCTTTATGGTTCGGTTAGGTCGTAAAAACTCTGAATGAAGGGTGCAAGGGAATTTGTATTAGCTTTCACAAAACAATTATAGGACAATCATATGTATTTCCTTTCAGGTTTAAACCAGTTATTTCATATGTTTAGACTCTGACAGCACATCTTGACACGTTCTGGTTTGCATTCCGGTAACGGGGCTCAAACCTTTAAGGTTGCGCTTAAGGAGGAGAGAAAACAGAGCTCAACATTTCAAACCCGCAGACGAGTCTCGCTTGATTCCTCTAAAAGTGCTTGGGGTGTGTGCAGGAGCCAGGAGATTACGAGATCTTTACTGCCTGAAGACAAAAGCAGAGCTGGTTGTTCACCCAGTGTTGGATCGTCTCTGGAGATGGGAGTCTGGCCGCAAATCAAACGCCGGCTTGCATCACTAACCATCCGCTTTCAGCTAAAAAGTATTTTTGAACGATGTCCTTAAACATCCCTCCAGGATTCTGCTTATTGATGATGAGTCAATTTGGAGTATTTTAGTTGGTGAGTTTCTTCGAAAACTGAACATGAATATTACTTAAAGGACTGCAGAGCTGTAATCATTCATTGAATCTCTGAGCCCATAATTATTCATTTTCCGCCAATCTGGCTCCTTTGGGGAAAAAAAGCAGTGCTGTTCCCTGTAGTTGGGAAGCTACCCGGTTATTAGAGTCGTAGCTTCCTGTTGCCAGCTGGAGGGGCCCCAGAGCCAGACTTCTCCCTCTGGATAGTGATCTGTCTCATGAGGATGAAGCTCAACCAATTCTATGTTTTGCGACAACCGTGGTACACAGACACACACGTGTCAGCATGTGTGCAGAGTAAAGGTATCAGAAGTCGAGATGAATGTCAGTATTTCAATAAACACAGTGAGATCAAGGTCCAGCAAAAACCGGAAAGGCAAAACCTTTGTTGTGTTTTGGACATTTGTCGACAGGACAACAGCACAAGGAGCCACTGAAAATATACGTTTTTGAAAACAGCTCCGCACGTGGAACTTTTAGAAACCCTCTCCCCGCTGCTCTATGAGCCGAATATTACAATATTGATCATAAGTGGGGCCCAAATATCTGGAGCACGTAACTTGCTATACAGAGCAGAACTAGTTCCAACTCCCATCTCTATGTAAACGGGGAAAAACTCATCTTTTTGTAAGTGCGCAAGTTCTGTCTCCGTGTAGACGGAGGAAACACTGCAACTGCGCAGGTGCACCACAGTGGTAGTAAATAGTTTTGCACATAGATGTGCATAAACAATACTAACAATGTTTGCCTCCAGAGTGTCATGACTCCCAGTCCATATTCTCTCGGGACGAGGTCGTTTTATAGCTGATAGTCACCCGGAAGAGCAATCCAACTTTGTCTTCTGTCCATATGAATGTCTGTGTACTCTCCATGGTTCAACTTTAAAGTGTGTTCTCTGTACGCATGTACGTGTGTGATTTTATTAAAAAAGCAAACTACAGCACACACTGGTAGCCCAATCTAAAAACTGCATTGTTTTTAAAATTTGCAGTGCACATGCAAAACCTTTCTTGAACAAAAATGCAATGTGACTTCACTTGAAATGCTGTTGTGTAAACAGTAGAAGTAGAAGAAACCATAGCTAACCGCTCACAAAGTTTAGCCTGGCGACATGACATCACACAGTCTCATCAGGCAGCCTCTCTAAGTGGCCATGATTTGACCAGATAATTTCTCTCCACTGGGTCACTACAGTAAACATATTATTCCACAGAGCTCCTTCATCTCCATTTGAGCTTCATGAGAAATTGACATCATAATGCAGAACGATTATTCATTCTCCCTCCAAATAGCTGTTGAGCGACGTCACTCAGAGTCTGCTGAAGGAAACCACTGAGAGGAACTCAACAGCAGCTCTTCAATCAGCTAATTGCTGCCGCTCAGACAGTCAGCAGAGTTTTAATTCATATTTCTTCCCAAACCAAGACAAGAAGTTCAACAAAGTTCAGTTTCTCTTCTGCCAAGACACAAGAAGAGGCCGCTGCTAACTGCTAACAAACTCAAGCAAGTCTGCATGACATCCCAATGCTCAAGTTATGCATTTTCTTTAATTGGATATGATTGGACCGAATGCTTTCTCTCCACTGGAATGCTGGGGTAAACACAGTTCCCCACAAACCAGAGGTCTCCAGATTTCCATTTACTTGTTGTGTAATAATTCCCAAACATTCAGTAAAATGCGCATTCAGATGTCTAAATATCATGACAACCACAAACAAGAATGGACTTTCAGAGTGCCTACTGATATTTCATTTAGTCTCCAAATAGCTGCTTGGCAAACCTTTGAAGAAAACCACAGAGATGAAGTTATACCATGGCTGTCTGATAATTTTTCAATAGTCCAAATGTTGCCGTTCGGCCCGTCAGCATCGTTTACATTCATATTTCTTTGCTACCAAAACTTCAAAGAAGTTCAACAATGTTGAAACTGAATCAGTGGGGACTTGAGTTCCAGACCTCTGAAATGTGGATCCGTCACTCTGTGTGCACCGACCATGTGAAACTCCTTAACATATTTCTTTTAGGAGCGCCTTGTGCTGTCTGGACTGAAATGACAATAGCAGGCCGCATGAAGGAAGCGGGCAAATGATGAATCGAAGACCGGCTCGATTGTACCTGTCTGAAACGGCCTTCATAAATTCATCCAGCAGGTCATCGTAGGCCTGGCCTCGCACTCGTTTATGCCTGAGCCCGATGTACAGAGGGTCCTTCAGGAGCGCCTGCAAAACGAATGGGAGCAGAGGGTTAGCATAAAGTGTGGAAAAAAATAAAAAGACGGGTGGAGCATCGATCTGTCAGTCAAAAAAAACCCAAACCCAAAAGTAGTAGTTTATTTCTACACTCAACTAGTTCACAGCTCAAGAGTTTGAGATGTAATGAATTTTCGGATATAATTTGTTTTGCAGTTAACATTGTAAGACGCGTTTAAATACATCCCATAATTCATTTCCTTACACAGGTCGGGCTCCCTGCAGACCTCATGCCTGTCGTGCTGTTAAAAGTTAAATACGTAGGTTATTTACAATACTATGTTATTATGCAACAATGATATAATCCAGTGAAACTAACGATCGAACACGAAGCTTTTCACAGAAAGCAATTATCTCAGGTGGACATGTGTGTTTATGAATGAATGCATGTTCTTTTAAATATATAGAATCATTGGAACATAAATGTACATCTGTCAATTAAATTGGGATGTGTGAATATATATATAGACATATGGTGGGGATGTTGAAACTATAAAAGTCACATTTTTATTATTAGGAATGTAATTCTATTCCACAGCTATTATCTATGATGTCTATCAATCAATAAGCTTATAATAGCATGTTATTATAACTATAGAATTGCTTTTTTACTTATACCAAACTAACATCTAGCATGCCTAAATAAATATTATCCTTTTGTACCATATACTCTACAGAAATATGTCCAGTCTAACAACAACACAATTGTGTGAAAATTAAAAGATTTAATGAAAATGTCAAAGGGAAATCACAAGGTATTAAACTTATTTTTTTTTAATGATAAAAACGTTTTCAAACACGTGTTTAAAATCTGTTTGCCTAAACTATGCAAATAAAAATCTTTCTCAATAAAAAAAAGGAAAAGCTTGTTCAATTATGTGAATAAATACAGAATAAATAAATACAGATTATTTCTATGGTAAATTCAGCTAAAGGCGCATATCGTAAATTAATTCCACATCTTGCATTCACCACCATTTATTCAGATGACCCCAAAGCATAAAACGATGTGTAAAAGTTTCTTTTTGTCTGAATTTAATTGAGGTGTCACTAAAGTAGCTGCAGCCTTGACCCATCAATATTTTCTTACATTTTTCCGTCACCAGTCACTAACTTCTTGGCATCTGGCTGCACAGAACTAAACTAGATGAATAGTCAAAAAGTTTTTCCATCTTCCTTTTTAAAATGACTTTATTTACATTTGTCAGGAATTTCAGCTGTCCGTGTCAAATCAGTTTTACCTTGCCCTCAAAACTATTCGTACATTATTCATCCAAAGAGACGAAAAAAGCAACCGCTTATTGCATGACAACATTTCATGGGAAAAACATTAAATCAAAAATATTGAGGACACACATGTAGAAAACGCAAAACCAGACTGTGTTGGTAAATGCGCATGCACACACACACACCTGCTTTAATATGAGCCATGTGTTGACCTGAAGCTGCTCTGAGAAACTGTGAGAAACTCTGTGTCATTTCACATCAACCAACCGACACATCTTAAGAGAACTGCAGGTAAATCAATGTGTTCATGATGTCCTTTTCAAACCAAGCCCTGCATAATAACCCTGATCATCATTTTTATTGTCCAATCTCACCTTCTGTTACTTCATCACTATCAGCTGTAATTAAGGAATGAGTCGATGGTAATTCAGATGTATGACTACAACCCTAAAACCTGTCAGGACATGGGGAAACAAAGCGTTTTTCAACTTTACATCAACTAACAGCGCTTCAAAGGCAAACTTCAGCCTGAGGAGATGAAGGGGCCACCTTTGACCTCTGCACCACAGTATTTTGAAGGATGAGAGAAATAAGGCACCAAAGCGAGAAAATGAGGAGCAGAAGTAACAGAGAGCTGAAGAACTTTAAAAAAAAAAATAAAATAAAGACGGGAAAGAGAATGAGACTGTGATGTATTACATGTGGCAGTCATAGATTACTCACAGATTTTGCTTTGAGGAATACAGTATATTATCTGACCCTGGCATGGTGCACCTGCCACACACACAACATGCACAGCCTTTGCATACAACAACCATTATAGTACTGGGTAACTCTAAATGTGGTTTCTCTATAAATATTTAGGAGGATTTTGATCCCTGAGAGTTTGGAGCTGATCCACAGCGTCGCCATGCCTCGCTGGGGCTGACGAAGCTAACGTCTGGCGATGGATAATTAGAGAGTGCCACTGTGAGGGCGGCTTGGAGAAGCGGAGAAGCTCCAAGAACAGCTTCAGAAAAGCTTATTTAAGGCAATATTTATTTGAAGTTGACAAGTCATTTCCTGGCAAGCCTTTAATGGATGGTAATAAGCAGGAGGTGGCCAAGTTCAACTGTAACCAAAACAAGCAAAACATTACTGAACAGTGTGTGATCCCTCAGGACAGCCGGCTGATACCAGCGGTCACATAATGTTGCAACAGCTTGCAAGAAGAAAGATCAGAGATGGTTCAGAAACAAGACACACAACATTGAAATGGTGACATTTTATACATATTTTAATATATATAGGCTCGTTCAGAATTTGATCCAAAAATGAGATTTAATAATTTCTTGGGCCCTGGTGATGGTTACCACCATGACACAAAGCATTATAATAGACTGGTAGGCTGTCTGTCTTTATATATTACACATTGCTGATCCACACAGTTTCAGTTCTTCACTGCTAAACGACTTATGTTCACCGGATCTTCATCATTTATAGTGGTCTCTGCTGCCCTTTCACTCTTTCAATACAGTCCTTCTCTCTACATATTTGGTGCTGCATGTATTTCTATTCCTTTCTGGTTTTGTCATGTCCTGCCTCTTCATGGTCTACACACAATCACACCATATTAGTGTTGTGTTTACGCATATATAGTATATTTAGGTTTGGTCTTTTTGTCCATATTGTATTAAAAAAAAGACAGCAGTGTGATCACTTCGGGCTTTGAGATATGGGATATAATTTTTCCTCGGGTGTTAAAAAAACAAGAAAAAAAGAAAGTGATATTTAATATGTTCTGCTCTTACAGTTTAAATGTCATATGCACATTCAATCAGTAGGATATATTGTTGATTTTACTTGCCCGTTGTGATTGTCAAAATAACTACTTCTATGAATAAATACAATAACTTAAGACATAAACTGCTGTGGTGTTAAAACTGAGTAAGAAAAAAGTATTTTCCAGTGTATGTTTTATATTTGGTTTGTTCTGTATGTAATATTGAATTCAAATCAACTTTCAATTCAACTTTATTTATATAGCACCAAATACAACATAGTACAACTCTAGGTGCTTCAACAGAGAATAACCCAACAATATATGGAAGCTGTTACATGCATGTATTACAGCAGAGACGTGCTGCTGTACAATACATGCAGAACGTCGTTTTGATTCTCTGAAGCTGGAGTTTATCCACTACACCAGTGTGCAGCTGATATACGCTTTCAGCTTTGCATTTCTGGAAAATTCTATTTAGCTTATAACGCTTATAAAATGTGTACAACTATTCAGCATTCTTAAACTTTTTGCACATTTTACTTCTAATCCAAACAGTTGAGAGAAACTTCTGGGATGCTTGTACCATTAAAATAACATCTATAAAGTGTTAAGGTATTTTACCTTTACTTTTTGTAGGCATACACAACTCTTTCAGTATTGAAAATGTGAGTTCATCATTTATAATGAATAGAGTTAACTTTTAAATTGTTAGCACATCATATTCTTGAATATGTTAGACAGTGTCCAATCTTTTATATGAAGGAGAAAATCAAGTCCAGGGTGATTTTCAAATGGCCTGAACTGACACCCTGAACTGTTGACATGAGTCGTCTTTCCGTCCCAGATTATCCGCTGTTGATTAGCTGAGCTGTTCTTTGTATCGTGCAGCCTTTCTCCTCACACGAGGGATTAGTCCTCGTGTATGGCTTCACAGTTCCTGTTCGCCAGAGACGCAGAGATATGTTTGCAACTTTTTTCCTAACGGGAGACTTTTGGACAACGGGACTATAATATAAAACTATATTCGACTTCTTGATGTCGTACTGCGCCGTAACATTTAGAACGGCCACTTTTGTGGATAAAAATGGACTTTTACAGAGAGCAGGCAAGAAATAACTGATCGAGGTACGATGTGCGAGTCACCCACATCGTACAGTGAACCTGTTGAAAGCCCACCCGAGACACACACAAACACTGTCAACGTTGACATCATGCTCTCATTTCAGCATGAGGTGGGGTGAGCTGAGGTCACACCAGGAGATGTCAGGTACAGTGATACAAACATGAACATAATCCAGGACGATAAGAGCAAAAAACTCCCCCCAAAATCCAAAACACGCAGTGTTTTGCAGGATGTGTGCGTGTTTCTACACTTCTCCCCATAAAGATATGATTACGAGAGAAAGAGAGGGAGAGGTAGAGAGAGATTTTATTACTGGTTCCCACATGCGATTACACGGTTGCCACTTTCTCAGGTGGAAAGAAAAACAAACGCCACCCTACAGAGCCTGCTCACGATCTGATAAAAAAAGACCAAAGGAATAGTTCACATTTCTGGAGATATTCCCATTTACTTTCTTCATGTGAAAGGTGTAATAAGGTCACGTCTATATGGTTAATACACTACAATGTAACTTCTGTTGTGAGAGTGCTAAACTAACTATTTAGTTAAGAGCAATATTAGAGGGAGTAATACATTTTCATATCTGGGCCTTGGTAAGTGAATGTGTAGACGTCTGAAAACTGCTGATTTAAAGAAGAAAAACAAAAACAAAGGTAGGCTTGGTGGTGGGGCCTGGACTATTTGAATGCCTGCCCACCTTTCTCTACACCCACTCCCACTCAAGGACAAATATAATCCCATAATAACAGTCATTTTAATAATTAGCCGGAGCTACCGCTACCTCATATCCTGCGACCCCCATCTGCTCCCATCATGCCTTTCAGAGGCAAGGAGTGAAGTGGGTTACCGAGGGGCAGCGGGCGAGAC
>OMNM01033779.1:0-36216 GCA_900302745.1 Parablennius parvicornis | reverse complement strand
TCTTTGTGACTGCACCCATAGTCAGGCTGGAATTGGCTTCAGCACACCACGACCTTCATTTAGATAAAACAATGTAGTAGTTGATTGGCACATTGTTACCTTCACTCATCCTAACCAAAGACAAACTGACACGCTCACTCAGATTCCATCAAACAGTCGACCGAGGAGAATCAACATACGACACTTTTCAAGGTGCCGTGTGACACATTGCTTGTTTTTAGTGTGTGTCCTCTAAACTGACAGATGAACGATCCAAAACCTGTAAATACTTGCAACTGTTGCCCTTGACAATATTCTGTAGTGACGAAGACATTACTGCCTGAATCTCATCAGTGAGCCAATTAGTTTTTTTTTTCATCTGATCCAGCTGAGAAAATATCGAAGCCTAGAGGAAACACTGAGCTAGCCTAAGCCTATGTGTAGTGGAAGGTGAACTAACAGAGTAACAAAGACTGTTTATTAGATCAGCAGTTAAGACAGACTAGTTCAAAACTTCACCGGATTTGATGTTACACTTCATCCAGGTTTTATACTCTCTCAAATTACAAAGAAGTAAAATGACGCGATGGATAAAGTTGTGCGCTGATCTGCAAACGAGGTGGTGAATACGGATCAATTGCAATGCAATAGAACCACTAATAACCAATAAATGTGTCTCATTTGTTCAAACATAAATGCAGAACTATGCTGGGCTTGTGAATAGTTAGGTGGTATAACTGTTTCAAGTCCAATAACATGTCATCTCGCTGCTCAAAATGCTTTCAAACCGGTCCAGTTTGGACAGAACCCGACTGTTTTCACTTGCCATGCAAGATTAAATGATTCGTGGTTCCAGTTCTGCACTTAACACACAAACATTGGAAACACGTATTCCAATCATCTCATCTCCCTGTTGGGAAAAAGAAGCCTTTTTTACATCTGCAAAATTTGAAGTTAAAGTTAAATCCAGTGTTTGTACAAGACAATCTGATCGCCCATAAATAAAGCTTGTCTCCTTTTACTTTAGCAGGAAGACACCGAGCAGGGATTAAGTGAAATGTAGATCAAAGCGCTTGTAAAAGTTGTGTTGTGATCCCAATAAATGTCTTAAAGTGCTGCTGTGCACCCAAGAATCTGCGGACGGAATAACCGCCCGAAAAACAACCTTATTTAAAGAGGAAACCCAGTGTGGAAACTCTGAATTCCTGGAGATACCAGTGTAGGAAGCAGTCAAAAGGTAGGACTAAACTCACTCAGTCAGCTTATAAAGATAAGGCGCTGAGACAAAAAGAAACGGTTTTGCTCTTAATGCACTTCCAATGGCAAGAACAGGATTTAAAGCTGCCATGTCACATCCCTTGAGTTTTTCTGGGAAAACGGGATTCTATCTGTCGTTGTAACATGTGGGAATTCAGAGGTGAGGTGAAGAACTTTGTGTTTTGGTTCAATGCTCTCAAAAAGCCTTTAACGAAACCATTGCTTGCATCAACCTCAAAGTTTGTGTTGTTCTTGGTTCCTGTCTAGTCTTCCATCATCTTCTTACGACCTATTTCTTTTACATTCAATTCAACTTGCAGGGTCATCACATGACACATCGCTCATCCTTAATCTGCCTGAGACATCTGTGGGGAATGAAACTTCAAGGTCTGAGTCGTTGGAAGACTGAGGAGCTGGATCTGAAGCTGCCACGCCCTCAGCAAAGGCCTGGAGTTCTGAATATAGAAGTCCACGTTGTCTATTCTCAGGCTGTTCAGGAGTCCATAAGCACGTGCTGCCCTGCACACTTTGGGTGATCTGACGGAGAACAGAGACCACAGGTAGATGACTGCAGCTCCACTGGCTGCTGCTCTCACAGGCTGGCAGAGCGGAGCGGTGCTTTCCCAACTGGCATCCATCAACTGAGCCGCTTACCTCATGTGTAGGGTGTTTCCTCAGTGTGAAGACTGACATCTTTTTTCTTTTTCTTGGCTAATTTCTGAGACGGGACCTTCCAAGCAAGGGTGAATTAACCACTTTAGCGTTTGGGTATTTTAGTTTCTGCCTAAAAAAAACATGCCATGATTGACTGGGAAACAACTCGTCTACTGCAACCCTGGGCTCTTCAAATATGGTCCACAGGGGAGAACTTAAATGCCCAGAGGGAGATCTGAGGAACTCCAACATGAGGTGATTTTTAATGCGAAGACCAATTAAAACCAAATCTATGGTAAAAATGAACTAATTAAACTGACTCATTTAATCTGACTAGCTACTTCAGCATTGGTTCTTAAAAGGATTTATTCTTTTAATTCTATGTCTAAAAGGACCAAGAATGTTTGATTTCTTTGAAAAAAAAATAAAGGATGCTCAAAATGGATTCAGTCTTGTGGAATACACAATGACCTTCATAGAAGCTACTGAAAGTTGCACTTGTAGGAGATGCCAAGCTCTTACAGCAGTTTTGCAGCTGTTTTCACAATTCGGTAAATATAATGCCACTATGGTGAAAATGAAGCCCGGGCAACTTTGCTTTGCCTTCAATAATTTCCATCTATTCCTAGTTTTTCCTGATTGGTCCACATGAGCAATAAAACCATACATCTAAGAGACTTGCACCTTCCTACAACTACTCTGAGGGAACATCAAGCTTCTTCCAGACTATCTGAGAGACGTAATCTATGTCCATTGTGTCCTGAACCAAACATACCTACACTTCTAATCAGGCGTACCAAAGGGGAAAGTCTTATCTAATTGTCTAAACTACATCCTTTCAGAGTGGAAGAGTGAATGTCTACTTTTAGTAACTCCCCAATAATTGAATTCCTTACGTTCCCTATAAATCCTACGGCCCAGTGAAGAAAACCGTCCACTTGTATCCAAGATCTCATCCTGTCAGGTCACGACATGAATGTTAAAAACTGAGGGGATGGTGGGGAAGACAAGGAATGAGTAAAAAACAGCTACTTTAAGCCTCTAAGGTCACAAAACTTATAAAGCTGTACCTGTCACTCATAAACACACTATGTCCTCACTCCAACAATGCCCAAGTGGCTTCATGGTGAAGGTCATTGCACAATGTTAATGTGACAGTCATGGTGAGACTGACTAAGTGTATTTTATATTGCTGCAGTTTGTTTTTCACAGAGCTTTAATAATTCAACAGGAAGCCACAAAAAGCTAAACAAATAATTCTGCAAGTTATTGAGCTCTCACAATGATGAGGAAGTGCAGCAGACTCTATGGCGATACATCCAGGTGGGATTTCTGGGGAGCCAGGATGTTCAGGATCTTTGAAAGATGCAATCATCATATTTTTCCAGAAAATATTCACTCAGAGAAATTATTCTGGTCACAATCATTCGACTTATGATGGATTTCTGGATTAGAATTCATTCGGATGCTTTGACATATACAGCTAGTTTATTTAGTTTGTCTGCAGTAGATTTCATGATTTGATCTGCATTCATTATAAACATTCTACAGAGTAAATACTTTAAAAACATCACACCTTGATAAACTTACACACAAAACAGGTTTTGGTGCAAGCTATTCCACATAAATATGTTTTTTTAATAAGATAAATAATTTAAGTCTTTGAAAAATAAATAAAACAAGATTAATTGGACAAAAGCATACACACAGCCCACTACGCAGTACTACTAGTATAAACCCAGAAGTGGACACTTGAACTGTCTTGTAGGTGTTTACCTGAGCTGCTTTGACAAAAAACAGGAGATAAGCTCCTTGATCATCTGATCATACAAAGGCTTCTTCACTGCAAACAACAACTGAATAAAACGTACACCAGGTCAAATGAGCACCACGTGTGTATTCTGTGTGCTCCTCCCCTTGTGCCTGTTTTCTGTCTCACTTTGTGGAATAGAGAACTGTAAAGGAAATAAGAACGCTTGCACCTAAAGAATTGTCATTAGATAACATTATGACTCCCATGCCACACTCCGGTCCAGAGCAAAGTGGTATAGACACTGTTATGTGCACAGTTTGCATGTTTTCTCGAGGTGCTACAGTTTTGTAGTCACTGGTGGCACAATGGTTATTTTCCAATCAAAACAGAGAAGGACAGAGCACATCAAGTGGACCAGTCTGACACACTGTTGTGTTTTTAAGATGCTTCTTAAATGCAGAATAATATTATTATTCTGCAATAAGTTATTTTCATAATTTCATTCCATATGTAAATATAGGCAGACAACTGATTTGTATTCAACACATGTTCTCTTAAAGCCAAATAACAAGTTTTAAAATGTGGCTATTATCATGCTGCACGTGATAGTTATCCTTTTGCTTGGAGGTTATGAACATGTGAACTTATTCTATGGCTAGCCCACTCAAACGAGAGGACTGGCGACCACCTTCACTTGTCACTCCAGTCCAAAGTTACCAATCATAACAATGGCTGCGGTTGCCCAATCATCACCAACTCGCACATTGGCATACCCACTTATGGTCCATGTTGATTCAAATATAAATGTTAGGGCACCGATTCCCCAAAGCTCAGGCCTTCAACTCGCCTTAAACTCAACCTATGTTGAGCTGTTGCTTCAGCAGCAATATAAAAAGTTCAATACTAGTACTATTAAAAAAAACAAAATCATAGTATATGAAGCCTTATCACTTGCCATATCTGATGCATGTAGTGTAACCTCTTACCTCGGTGTCTGTGCCAACATCCAGCATGACAGGGAGGCACTGCTGGGGCGGCACACCGCCACATGCAGTGTACAGGGCCAGCTTGCCAACTGGGATACCCATGCCATGGCAGCCCAGGTCTCCCAGCCCCAGGATCCTCTCTCCATCTGTCACACACACAGCCTGAGAAGAGAGACAGTTGTCAACCATTAAGTACAGTAGCCACAGGAGCCATTTCAAAGCTCTGTTTATTGACAATCTGTTTGTGGTTCTGCTACATGTCAGAGAGCGGAAATTACATATAAATACTTTGATAATGATGAGATTAGGCTTGATTACAAAAAAAAGGACATTCCAAATTTGGCTGTATCATTTAAATCTGTTTGTCTTGCTACCAAGAAACAGGTTTTTGTCTGCTCAGTGTAAGCCAGGACCTCCTAAAACCTTATGGCTTTCCATTCACAAACCGCTTAAGGTATTCACAGATAACTTCCTGCTGTGGGTTGATTACTTTCCGTTCATAAAGCAAAGAGTATCCATGTTTAATCCGAAAACATTCCTATTTGTTGGGTGTTTCCTTTTTCCACCACTGGTGTGACGCAGAAAAATCTGGCACAAAGATTTACCAGCCCCGGATCTCCCACATCCCAACATGCTTAAAGAAGGCCATTTACGTGTCCCCCTTGAATCTTTAAAATACATTATGGTCAAACTAAAGAACCATCAGCAGCTCATATTTTCTCTATCACTTGTTAATATGTGACATAAAAGTTGCCAAGGCTCATCAGCGGGTGGCTACCTTGGCTCTCGTTTGCCCTCTTTTTAAAAGTAGGGCATATTAGGTGAGTTCATGATAAGCCCACTCTGGCAATGAGAAGCAGCATGTCAGCGCTAAGGTAAATGCCCTGCTGTTGACAGCAGCCAACAGGTGGCCGACTCCGCAGGTACAGTTCACATGCCAGAAATGCCTGCTGGTGTCGTCATTTCGAACATGTCTCGATTATGACCTGCACATAGCTGAAGATGAAAGGAATACTTTGGCTATTTGGGAAATTGGCCAATACAGCAGGACAAAAGATTCAACACCAAAATCTTAAACATGTTAAACGTGATGGCTTTATTGTGCATACTACCATGACTTGCCATAATACGCTCAGTAATTATAACATAAAGATATTCAAAAGCAATTATTATTGAAGCTACTAGTGTTTTATTTCCACAAGACTGTCATTTCCCAGCTTCTAGATCAGTGATGTCAAACACAAGGCCCCTGGATGAAAACCGACCCACAAAAGGCTCCAATCCAGTCCACCAAACAAACCACCAAGCAAACTTTAAAAAGATTGTTTTAAACAAACTTTGAGTAGTGGAAACAACACAAGACTGAGACCTGAGCTGAGATATCGGTGCTGCTGTCCTGAAAGCAAACAGGCATTACAAGCTTTAATGCCATGTTGTTGGAGTGAGTTTGTAAAAACATGCATAATGCAACAGCTGTAGGAGAAGTTTATTTTGGACATTTTGCATGAGAAGTTTTCATCAAAATTGGCTTTATGCTAAATTTTTGGTAGTAATTGTTTGTTTTTGTGAAAATATGGACATTGTCTGCATGTTTTCTCTGCACCAGAACAAGGAAAAACTTCAAAGTTTATTATGACACTATTTTACTGGTCTGAAACAAGATGAAGTTAGATTTTTTAAACTAAAATGTGTGTTGACACCCCTGATCAAGACAAACTCATATTGAAAACTTGTTATAAAGCAGGGTGTTATTTAATCTTATTAGTATTATTTTTCCTGTTGAAGTTACTGATAATCCATGATCAACAATTACAGTAATTAGTAAATACACCTTGCAGCACTTAAAAAGTAACTATTTGGGTGTTGAGGTTCTCCTTCTACACCTGGGAGGGCTAACTGGGGCAGGCTTGAGGAAACATTATAACAAGGAGTTCAGTCCTCCCACAACTCTGCTTTGGCCCTCTTCCTCCTTCCTGCTGGCTTCACCTGCTCCTGGTATTTCAATCCACCACATTAAACTGGCACTCACACTTCTGCACTGTGTTAGGAAAACGTTTCTCAACAGAATGAAAAGGAGAAGAAGGAAAATACAGAAAAAATTGTTACCTGGGAATGCAACTCTTGTGGGGTCCTAAATTAGACACTAATAATGTCTTCATGAGTTATTTTACTGCTTCTGTCACATTTTAACTGAACTGTTATTGGTCTGTCGTTCAGTCTTGTGAAATATATAGATTAATAAATTAATTTTGCTGAAGGTTGAGGAAAATGCTCTATAATCTGGATGTCATTACTAATTAAAGTAAATCAAAGTCTGGACTTTTTTTTTTTTTTAATGTAAATGCATTTTATAAAATACATCACAGCTACACAGGACACACACTAGTAATTGTTTATGTATGATCTCACTGAGTCGGTGTTGAGTCCATGACCGAAACACAAACCAACTAACATTTATAAGCATTTTGAATAAATACCTGTTATGATACTGAGACAGTCATTCAAAAAGCAACTGAGCTTTTAAAGTTGTACAATGTAGTATCAGTGCAACAAAATAGAAAAATCTGATTTACCTTGATGTCCTTTTCAGGCCAGTTTTGGAGTATTTCAGCGATGTGGCCTTGGTCATGAATAGTGATAAACAGTCCCCTGAAACACAGAGAAAGGGCCAAATCTAAAATGTTTATAATTTAGACACTTTTTACTCTGAAAAGCTTTCATTTAACAAATTAAACTGGAAAAACAACACCAACACTTCACCATTCAATGCCTAAACTGTTTTTGTCAGATTTGAAGATAAAACAGCTTTAAGCTTCATCTCAGAGGCTGTTTGATGTTAAGCTGCCGTTTCTTTACTGTCTTTCTTCCGTCTGAACCAAACTTTATTGAATAATGGTGCCACCTGGGTCTTTAATGTTGAGCCCAAAGATTCTACAGGAGCTTCACTGTGAAGCCCCGAGGCTCCCCAAATATTCATTCATCTCCGTATCACCCCCTCCTCCCACCACCCCTCTTCCTTTCCCTTTTGCTTGCTTGCTGGCATCACTGTGGTTCGCTCCAGGACAATCCCGGGATGAAGAGATCATCTCAATGTGTGGGGTCCATCTGCAGTGTCTTTCCTACCCAACGCACCCATCTGGTTAGAGTATAAAAGGGGCAACATCTCCTTCACGTGCCAACGACAGTAAAAACATCACTATTTGTAAGAATCTGCTCATAAAGTAAGAAAATCTGTCTGAGGTCGAATGTTGGTGGAGGAAATGTCAAATGCAAACAGTATCAGATGCTGTTAAATGCCAGAGAAGGGTAAGGTGAAATAGTAAAGGAGGACATAAAAGTGTCACATAAAAATGCTTTCACGAGTCATGAGAGTGCAAAAATGCACGGTCAACACGAGTTTCACTTTAACATGTCTGAGCACAGTAGGAATAAAACATGTCTGCATGAAGAACAACCTTAAATATCCCTTTCCTAAGTTAAATATTTAGAGGGAACGATAACCTGAAAAGAGTTGAAAACGGTAAGCAGCTTGAAAACATCATTATTCCAGAGTGATTTCCCTTTCCTGCTTGACAAATTTTGCCCATAAACCCTGCGCTCTGTTTTCCTCTCTGGGGAGTGTGGATTTGTGTGTGAGGGGCTCAGCTGATCAGTCAGTGCCACCTCCACATGGCTCCTGTTAAACAACACATGGTAACTGATGTCAGTGGCTGCAGGGCTCGGCCTGTTTGCTCTCCAAGGTAAACCGGGCGTCCTCTCTAATCTGTCATTGATGAGAACGGGCTCACACCCTGGAGCCCCCCGTCTTTTCAAACCTGATTGTGTGCATGCTTGTCATGCAAAGGCTCAATGCTGGGGGCTGCACTTTGAAATTCTGTGGAATGGGGATACTCTGTAAAGGGGATAGACTGTTACGTATAGTTTTTTAGAAGCTCCATCTCAAAACTTAAATCCACACAAATCAAATAATTTGGACAATTTACTATATTTATTTTTTATCCATTAGAAATACCAGAAAAAGCCGGCATGAGAGATGATCGTTTTAAAATCACACCATGAACTCTGCCTTTGCTTTTTCTGCAGTTTAACAATGCACGTTTGTGAGGACTATTCAATAATATATTGTTTTTTAGAGGAATGGTCTGCTCTCATGGCACTGGATCAGACCTCAGGTTACAACGTCTAAAGGCAGGTTACACCCTAAAGAGGCCGCCAGTCCATCATAAGACAGACACAGAGACAGAGTACAGACACCTACAGGTAATTTAGAGTATCAAAATAAACCCAGAAGTGTTGTTTTTGGACTGTGGAAAGAAATGTGGGTACTCTGTTGACACAATGCAGAATCATTTTAAGTTGTAGCTTAAGCTTGTTTTCTCTTGGATTCCAGTTGAAAATGTCACATTTTCACCATTTGCTTAACATTTTGTGGAATGGAATGTCTTAGTATCCCAGAGTAGGTGGTTGGAGGTGGATCAACGCACATGGCAACTGTCCCCATTGGTATGTGAGGGTGTACACATGAATGGACAGATGAGACAAAGCCTTTTAATGTAAATTAAGAGATGAACATGTGCTATACACTGTAAACGAAATCCACTAAACAGAGTTGGAAAAAAGATGGTCAGAAGGTCTCTTGATGATTAAAGTAACCCTGTGCCACAGACCTATAAATGAAAAAAGAGAAGAGAAGGAGAGAAGAAAGTAAAGGAGGCCTGGAAACAAAGTGTGACCTGTGACACTGACTGTTGTAAAGCCTTGAGAGGTAACATGGCCTCCGCACTAATGCAAAGACCTCTGTGGGTCAGATGAAGGTCAGTGGCCACAGATGTCTGTACGTTTAAACATCTCTTGTCACCTTTAATGAGACAAACACATTTATACATAATGATACGGAAGTGCAGCTGTGTGTTTATCTGGAGCCAGGAGAACACCAGCCTCAGTGCCGTTATGAGGAAATTCTGGGGCAAAACATTTCTGCCGCAGCTGAGAGGTTGACCCCCACAATATGAATGTTGGAAAACAACTTTCTATGATGGATCAAACCAGACAGGCAGGCTGGCAGCAGCTCCTAATGTCTGTCAACATGAAGGTCACCCAAAACATTTCAGCTTCACCTTCCCGGTGTACCTCTCCTCCTCTAATTCCCATTTTCTGCCAATCTGTCGACCTTGAGACCTCTGACCCCGGAGCTCTGCTCACAGCTGAAGGTGGGGCTCAAGTCCCAGACCAGCAAAGAAATAATATACAATAATATACAGAATTGAATGATGTCAACACCCATGCAGGTTTAAATCCATCATCACTCTCTTTAAGACCATTTTTTTTTTCAGACTAAGGATTTTACCAATGCCAAAAATAAATGAATTACCGGTACTTAATGGATCATTGACAGTATAAGGCTGAGGTATATGACATGAACACTTAAGACAGCACGTCTGTGTGTGTGTGTGCGTGCGTGGCGCGTGCCTGCATGCGTGCGCGCATGCTGGAGAGAGCAAGTGAAATGGAAAAGAAGTAGGTTGTACATATTTGTGTGAGAAAGTTGCAAAATGAAATCCTTTTGTTAAACTTTTATCTGGAGACTGCTGCCAGTTTGTGGTCATGATTTGGATTTTTGGCTTTTAAAGGACATCATTTCTGCAGCACGTTCAGATTTGTTGAGCTGACAGCAAAACTAAAACCAGAACATGTGCTTCTGAAATCAGTTGAATCAGGTCAACCGGACTTGGCCGTCGGCCTTGGAGGACGTTTCTATCCTCATTCAAGCCGCTTTATCAGTTCATGCTGTTTGTGTGCTTGACTAGGCTGGCTAGTGGGACGCTGGATAGCTTACCTGCACAAATGAGAGCACGTGCAGACGAGCCAGCCTCATCAAGTAAACGACATGAGCTAATGAAACCTCTTGGCTCAGAGACGAAACTTCATTCAAATAATACAACCAAGTTCAGTCCACCAGATTGTAATTTTGTGAGGTTTCCCCGATTGGAACAAAACACTACTAAAGGAAATATTATTTTTTGTTATGTGCCGGACAAGAGTCCGCTTTCTTTTTCTGTCCCCCCTTGTGTTAGGTTTAGAGGTGTGTTCATGGTTGAATATGGATTAGGTGAGTTTGGGCAACCTTTTACATTTTGCACCACATAGTTTATTGGTTGGGCCCCATTTGTATTTTGAGTTTTGGATCGCTGGATTAGGGGTTTTCTTTAGTTCTTTCTTCATTTAGTTGATCCTTATTTTGTTAAATTAGGCCCTGTTTACATAACAACACCTCAAGTCAAATGGAAAACTCATTGTTTTTTTGGGGGTTTTTTTGTTCTGGAAACGTTTAGATAGCAAAGTTTTGGTGCCGATATCTGTTTCCAAGAAAATGCCAGAATTCATGAAAATGAGTTTTCATGATGGGGCCACTAGTGGGTGCTGTTTTTATGTAATAAAATCACCTATGCACGGAGGCAGAGAGCATTACACTGTAAATATTAAAGTCTTTCTTTGTCATTTTTGGTCCAGTCAGTATTGTTTGTTTCTAAGAAATAAAACATGTCCCCACATATAAACTAGATGAAAGTGTAGTGAATGTATGTTTTATTATAGAATTACTGATAAATTCAAGTGTGAAGAACACACATCGCTTTCATTTTTATGACAAAATGTTTCTCATGCATGCACAGAACTATTTACTACAAATGTAGTGCATTGTCCTGTAAACTGACAAAGAAAAGTTTGCTATTTTTACCTGAAAAGTTATTGCGTAAACAAGGCCTTATCGTCATTCACTGGACACAAATGCTTCATGCCTTCCTACCCCACATTGTCTGTGAACCATTTATGTTGAGACTAGATAAAATGTATGTTTTCTATATAACCACTGTCCTCTTCAACCATTGACTTGTTTGTGTAAGTCCCTGTTTCCAACAAGGGAGTGTAACAGCTTCATGACAGTCAGAAGTTGAGACACAAATTTTTCAGATAAACTTAAACATCTTTGTGAAACAAAATGCACAGACGTTTACTCAACACTTTTACAGACTATTTAAACAACTTACCCAGTAGTTTTAGTTGTACATTTGATCTTTTCTCCTGTCCGTCCCATATGTTTGGCAACTATTTAACAATCAATCAATTCAAACTTTGTGATACACATGAATGAGATATCTGGCTTAAACACATATCACACAGTCATCCATCACATACATATTGAGATATTTTAACTATTTCTGTTGGTTATTTTCAACCACATTTCTCCTATTTTATTGAAGTATTTATTTTGCAATTTCCACCTAAATTTGTAGACTACTACTGTGTAATTTGTCCTAATCTACTATAACAATAACTGATAACTACTAAAAGGTGTGTTAAAAATTATTATTTTACATATTTACGTCCTTCTTTTGTTTCTTTGTCCAACATTTTGGATGAAGATACAACATTTACTTGGAATATTTAAGTGTGTTCAGCTAAGAATTTAAAAATGCTTTTGACCTTAATAAATTAACTATAGTTCCACTTTTAGCTAATCTTTTGACGATGATCTAAAAACTCAATTCAGCCAATTATTCGAAGTGTTCCTCTGACCTGAAGCAATCTTTTTTTAGGGAGCATTTTTAGTTGCATTGGGGGAGTTATTCAAACTTTTAACTTATCGTTATTAATAGAGCAAACTATTTGAAAAGCTCATCTGGATTTTGTTATTGCCTCCTTTCAGCATAATGTTATATACGGAAATATTATGTGTGGAAAAACTTCCACAGTATCTAACATTGTGAATAGCAGCTCTTGCTTTTAACACGATCATTATTTTCATCCTTCCTTTAACAGTGAAAAAGAGAAAATATTTACATTTTTCTACTCACTCTAGTTTTTCTTAATACTCAGAGGTGCTGTAGGGTCACTGTTTGGTTTTAAATTGATCATATATCTCAAATGATTCATAGTTACTGAGTCAAAGCAACAAACTGTACAGCACAAATGCCTCTGGATCAGAATGATGTGCTCTCTTTGATTTATTGTGTCGGGCAGTTAAAATGCACACGTGTTTGTGTGCGTGCATGTGTCAATACAGACGCCTCATTTTCTAGTTGAGATGAGGACCACAAAGCGTTGAGCCGCCATGTCTGGCTCCTTCTGTAAGAGAGTGTGGCGAGAACACTGAGGGTAAAGAAAACAACCTGATGGCCTGAAACAGCACAACCGCTGACCTGCAGCCTGACACAAAACAGCCCCCCCCCCACGCACACACACACACACACACACAAACACTCTGCAGAAAGACTGCTGCAGGCTGGAGGGAGGAAACCCCGCTTTCCACACCATGACCCCAAAACACACTCTGAGTTTGACAAGAAAAGCAGCCTCCATTCAATGACCCGTGCAGGCACAAAACACCACCAGTAGCCGTCCTGCAGGCCGGCCGCATAACCTTAATCCTGCTGGTGCAGGACGACCTCAGTCAGCAGGCCACATACGGTTCAACTGACACAATGAGGCACAAATCACTGAGAAAAGAGTATGAAAACAGTGGTAAAGGTCAGCGTCACGCAATATGACATTTCTCCAACTAATCAAATGCTGAATCTGCCACGACAGACGAGTCTTTAACGGTTGGCCCGAGTCCCATGAGGAACATTATGACAGAGGAGTTTCTACTTTTGTTTGACTGGGGCCTTATTGGAGCTGAGCAGAGCCAACATCTCGGATCCGGACTCAGAGGGAGGCGACTTTGTGGCAGGAACCTTTCTTTCACCAAAAACAAATGTCTGAGATTTTGTCTTCAGAAATATCTTTTGGACAGAAAAGCAAGTCTAATTGTGGAAAGCCAAAGCTGAAAAACAGTGGGTTGCACAAAACCTAGATGTTTTTGTAATACCCTCACAAGATCAAAATCAAATATTGAAGGGAATGAACTCATTGGCAGATTTTTAAAGTTGAGCTCTTTTGCAACTGTGAAAAGAATTTCTTCTAGGTTTGTTTATTTGCAATCATGGGTGGTATCACTGCCTTTCTCAGGTGTTCCACATGTTGACATGGGTAAAGGGAAAGTTATATTGTTTCTCTTCACAATTCAATGCATTGACGGTTTTGAAGCCTGCTATTCGATTGAGATTGTTAATGAATTGGAAAAGCATGCCACTGTCACTATTGTGGAGTCATTTAGAATTATTCCAAAAAAAGATGTTCTTCCACATGTAGGCATTTGGCTTATTGTGGGTGAAGATAGCCATGACAGTAACTTCAATGTGAAGATCAAAAGACAATGTAGGGAAATGCAGGAAAACCTCGACACTGAAAATGTGTGATTATCTTCTAATACCCGGCTTGAGAAATCGAAACATATGAGGTTTACATTGTTTTATTTTGATAGCACATAGTAGGTCAAATGAACAATTAGTAGTGCCAATTCCTTAGTTGTGTATAAATAACAGTTGCAGTTTACAAGATTCACTCTGTGAAAAATCTCTTCCAAGCTTAATTGTCCAATGGGTGCAAAATTTAACAAGATAAATTATGTTGTTGTTCCTATTTAAACTGCTCTTGTACGCAACGCCTCATAAACTGAGTGATGAACTGTGAAGTGATGTAGCACCGGGACGTATGGTTTATCCATCCTTATATCTGTTCGAGCCATCAGCCAGCTGGAGCGGCCATCGGGTCTCGAGAACTGTTTGCTGTTTAACTAATTACTTTCTCATTTACACCCCGATTTGCCTCGCATGGTGAATCTAAAGGGTTATGTAATCTGAAAAACTTATGCAAGCCATGCGAAGCCCCGTGTCTGCAGTAACCGTACACCAGCAGTCTCACACACAGAGACAGTAGGACATGCTTAGATCTGTGTCGCCGTCGCTGCTGCAGCGGCGCTACACATGCACTCAATTAGCGACGGCATGCCTCACTGAAATCGCTCCTATGACACTGGGAACATGCTTCGAACTTAATTGTCGCCAAGACGAATTGTTAACTCATGCTACAGAAAAGCAGAGAGATTTCCAAGATACAGTCTGCATTTTGACAGTAACACATATGCATTTATTTAAGAGGAGACCTCCTCTTGGAGGCCTGTGGCTTTTCAAAATAGCTTCAAACATGGTCATCCCTCCAAAATTAACACACTGGATTCCTCTGCCAGACCAGCTGCTGAGATATTCGAGGTATCATTTTATTAAATCTGGGAAGTTCAACAGACCCCCACAGAAATGAAAACATCCAACAAGAGAATAATATATCAGGATGAATCACCTGGCATGTTTTAAGGGTTCATGTGGTCACAAAGAAATCCAAAAAGTTAAAAACAGAATGATGAACCACAAAATTGAATAAGATGCAATTTCATTTGTGAAATATTCAGCTTATTAAAGTGTTGTAACAGCAACCAGAGGGTATAATTTGTAAGCACCTTTCATGAATTTTGTCATAAATATGACAATCCTCCAGTCCCTGAAAAGAGTATTAATTATACTGATAAACTTTAATAACACACCACCAAAGTTCCATTCATGAAGGTCACACTCAGTATCATGATCACATTTACTGGCACAATGGTTGTTTTGTCATAAGTACATCAAATTGAATAATGAATAATACTGAATACTGAATACTGAATAATTTTCATGTTGACATTAATACCATGTTGTTCCACTAATTGACACAGATCTACAAATGAGAGGACGAGCAATATCTTCCACAAACATAAACTACACAGTTGCCTCCTGCAGCCATCAGCATTCAAACAGCTCAGTCACACAGGACTAAATGAATTCATGACATGATGAAAGAAAAGATATTGTGGCCTCATATTTGCCTGAAACAATGTTGTTACTGAGAAAGTCTCAATAACAAGTTGTAAGTCTAATGAAACAAGTTACCTGTATGTTCCTTTAATGGTGTGACGATGCGTAGGTTCTTGGGGAAGATTTTGTTCTCCTTTAAAACAAATTAACTTTATTGCCATATTTACACTTTGAACACATTTAGCCTTCTGTTTAGAAGCGGGAGGGAAATGGCAAGGTCTGACACATAATAGCCAGACCGCATTACATCTATGTAGCAATCCATTCCACGTGAGTTGAATGACGCAACCACGATGTACAAAGAAATATCTGCATACACACACACAGGCCACAAAACCAACTTTTTGGTCCTGCTTGGAGATTTGTCAAAACCCTTACTTGGATGGAAAACTACCAAAAGCTGATGTATGAGTTCCAAGAAAGAACGAAAAGTCACAATTAAAATTTTTTGTGGCTCTGAATGCCTTTACAGGCTTTACCTTTTGTAGATAATACTGTCTGCAAAAAAGTCTTGTGTGTGCTGTATATGACAAGTACACTTTCATTCCTCCTTATTGATTGTCATCACAAGTAGAAACACAACATTTTTAAAACTAATAAAAAAATTGCAAAAGCTTAGTGAAATCATAAGGCACATACAAAGCTGCTTGATCAAAATTAGGATCACAGAAGTGTATCAGGGCAGGTTACACCTTGAACAGCTGATCACACAAACGCAACAAATGCTGCTAACATGCTCATGCCTACAACAATTTACATAACCAGCACAACTTTCGATTGTACATGCAAAGACATGAGGCTACGAGACCCGAGCGACCTTTCATCTGGAAACCCCTGGGGTGACGTAAGGTAGAAGTATAGCGAGTGACGGGATGGCCACCAGTCATCCTGGGGACAACACCCAAACTGCAACTAATTTGGCGCTGCAATAGTTCATGACATTTAAATAACCAATAAAAAAGCAAACATGGGACAGGAACACTCGGTATTTACTTCATCCAGCATGATGAAGGTCTATCCTGTGGCTGCAGTTATTGTAGTTTCCTATTCGTAAAGCTGTTCCACACAAAGCCAAGCCTTTCTACTGCCTTCATTTTGCTTTATTTGTATTTGTTGTGAAAGACTCTGGGCGTCTGCATTTAATCCAATGCAGAACCACTGCCAACGTGTTTATTACACCTTGATTTCCCAACACGACAAAGACATGAACGGACTTGGGTTCGCAGCTCGTCAAAGGCCACAAAAGAGTCTTGTCTTTCTAGCATATCTAGAGAGCTTAAAGCAAACACTGCTTTGATTTGAAGGATAAACAATTTTTGCTGAATGTTTTTAATTAGATTTCTTCTCTCAGACATCAGTTCAGGGTGAACACACCTCTGAGTCAGTCATCCTACTTGCACTCAGACTTGTAGAGCACTTATAGGGAGACAGATTCATGAGTGGATGTGGTATCCAACCACACACTTTAGAAAAGGACTGACAGCACAATATTTAAGCAATGAGGCGGCTGGTTTCAACTTTCTTGCCTCCTTTGCTGAGAGGTATTTAATAAGCAAATGGCTTTCCAGGGGGAAAAAAACAGTTTATATTTTTCCTCTCTAGGGTATTTTATTGTAAGGCATTATATTTTATGTCAAAATGTATTTCTGCTATAAATAACAATATAGCATAAAGGGAGAGCAGCTTTGATCTTTACAGCTCAGCTTGTACTGCTGATTTGCTTCATGTTGGCCATTTGTGAGGCAACGTGGTACGCAAAACCAAGAAAGAGCAAAGCTGTCGCCAATACAAGAAACACAGTCAGGCTATAACACATCAAACAGCTAAGTGACTGACTGAACCAATAGATCAGAGGGAGAAAAGCCTCTGAAAGCAGACGTCTGGCAGTGCCAGTCAACAGCTTTGGTTCAACTCTGCCCAGCTAAAAAGACGTAAGTGCAACGGAAAACATGATCAATTGTGAAAATATTTATGCAAAAGAGAGGGGAGGCCAACAATGCCTCTTAAATACCAAATAACAACATGTGAGATTCACCACATACAGACCCAGATTAGAGAAAAATAATCTTGCATCTAAAAAGACATAATCCACTGCTCCATCTCTGTCTGAGCCTTTCTGACATGGTGCTCCAGACAGGAAAAGAGCTTTTGTTCAACATGTTAGGGCAGTGTTATGTTTGTGTTTCCTCTTGGATTTTATGGTGATGGTGATGGCAGGGATTCTCTTTCCAGTCAGTTTTTCCTTTCTCTTCACACCCTCTTCGCTCGATGCAGTACGACTCTCAAAAGACAATGCACTCTTCTTCTTTTTCCTCTTTCTTTTCTGCTTCCCACCCTCCATGGCATGCAAACACTCTGACAGGGTTCCACTAAGGCCGTACAAGTATTGAATCATTATCCTCTCTTTATTTATCGCTGGTAAAAACCATAGCTGCTGGCGTCAGGATGGCATACCTCGCCCCCTTCTCATTCCGCTGGATCCCACTGAAGTCACTGGAGCCCCAGCCTCCACACAATCTTCCCTCGTGGATCGCTTCCAGCAGGAGTGTGAGCGAGGGAGCGGGGGCTCGCGAGAATGCCCGGGCTAAAACGAACACAGTTTAGTCAGTCTGATCGGCCTTTCATCACTTTGGGGGAACATACTGAGACTAAACACAAAATGGACATGGAATCTTTGACACAAGCCGGCCTGCAGGTGATGAAAACAACAACTCGACAGTGAGAGCGTCCGTGGTTATTCCCGGCTCGGTGCCTACTGCAGCCGCCTGGGTGCAGGAGAGGCGCTCCGGAGTCCAGCGCTGCTGCTGTGAACGTCCAGTTTGTGTCTCTGTCGACCTTACATAACTCAAGGGGGCAAGTAACAGCAGGAAAAGTCTCTTTCCAGCTCAAAGGCCCTGCTAAAGGAATCAGAAGCGCAGCCCCGATGAACCCTGTCGGCTATTAGATGAGCCTCAGCCCCCGTGCAGCCAGATTTTCCATCCTTTCGCCTTTTCACACTCGACCTGACATATGAGGCATGCCAGTGGTGTTTCTGTGTGGCATGCAAACTCCCATTCGAAGGCAGTTGGTTGTACTTTGCACAAGCTGGTCACGCTGCGCCATGTTTATGTGCAGGCGCTGCTTTGTGTTAGCAACAGTGGGTGAGACTTCCACAACATGATGCGCTTACAGGAAAACTGCAATCATCTCAAATTTGACCAGGAAAACTCTTCTCATGAACACTCAGGCAGCTCACTTCAAACAGAAGATGCATTATGAGAATGTTGTCAAAAATAATTTGAGGTTATACAGATGATGGTAATTTATCAATAATTGTGTTTATCACTGACACTCACAGATGTCTCAATCCATGAGTGTCTCGGATAAAACAGATGGGAAAGTGCTTCTGGGTCTGTATGGCTTTGAGCTGAGAAGGTAATTCAAGTAGTGTACGATGCTCAAGAAGTTCAAACTATTCTATTTTATTATGTATCATTAGTAAATATTATCAGATCAATGTATTTATCATGTAAAAGGAATTGAAGATGACAACAAAATGGTCCTGGACTGTATAATTTACACTGAGTGGCCCACTTTCCTGCAACAGCTTTAAAGTTTTTTTTAAAGAATCAAGAAGTTCATTACACTCATGTACACCACATACAGTTTCTGATATGATACTGCAATCAGCAGAATTACATTAGATGTATGAGGCTTCCAGTGTTCAACTCACTGTAGAATTATTATTACGATACATACGACATAAACATCTGCCACCTTTCAAAACTGTCATGAATTAAGAACAACATATTTGAATAATAACCTACTGTATCTGTTGAAGAAACTGTCGAGGCATGTGAATAAAAAAGAGGTCTAAAGGTGAGAGGGATCTCAAGTTATGTTTTAATAGCCCAATTTCAATCTATTCAATGCATCAAATCTAAACAAATTAACGCAAGGTACTGTGGTTGATAAGTAAACCCTGAACCTTTGACTTCCAGCCACCAGTATCCAGAGTCATCTTTCAAAATAACATTATTTCAGATGGTATGGTTAGCTTTATTGTCACAAACAGTTAATTCTCCTTTTGGCAATAGGGTAGCTGTGCTTCTTTGCAATCATAACAATCATAGCCAGGCTGCCTAAATAGTTTTCTCCAGACTTTGTTGACAGCCAACACAATATATATGTATATATAATGAAGATAGTTTCAGAACTTCAGCTAAGAAATAGATGGTATGTTATGGTGAAATGAAAACCACCACCTAGCTCCAGTGAGTGAGTTCCAAGTGGAAATGATGTTTTCTCTTAGAGAGTGTCATTACAGAGGAGTGAAAAGGCCTGACGGAGGGTTTCACCATCAAAGCTCTAAATCACAGTCATCATAAATAAAAGTTGAAAAGCCCATAGTCCCCGTCATGTTAAATCATGTCATAATTAGTGCCTAAAGTGGGAATTCATGGTCTTGTGATGCCTTCCGTGAGGTCATTGCGACATTAAACTCTAATTACATTCTTTGCGGCAATCTTTCATTAAGTCTAAGTGAATATTTGTGCAAATGGATACTAAAGGTTATTGTGATCTCTCTGCAAAATGTTGATTTGATTGGATTTTGGGTGATACTGTAAACTGTTCTTTAAGGTAAATGTGCACCTTGTTAGCCTGCAGAAGCATTTTTCAAAAGGCTGCGGCTCTCGTTCATGTAACGCTTAGCTTTAAATCAAAGTGAATGTTCAGGGTGCCGGGGTATACAGGTCAAGTCTCAAATAATGAAATGCAATCAAAGGGGGTGAAAAAATTACCACTTGGGGTCAAAGCCCATTCCTATAGAGGTCAAACAAGGTGCTGCAGACTCAGTCTGCATTTCTAACATGAGTTTCAGAGTGAGATCATATGTGAGAAGCAGGGGGTCAAAGTGTCACGTTATTAACGGTCACGTGCAAGTGTCCTTCAAACAGAACGAAAGCCAGCACTCCTGTTCAGATCACTTACAGAGTCAAACATAAAAGCTTTCACGTTATAATTTCCTTCAGTGTGAACTACAAATATTTGGCACTGCAGAAAGGTCATGAATGTAACCTTGTACACTCTGCCAGCTCTGCCAAAATCATTTACATGTCATGTACAATTATAATATGCAAAACATTGAAATATTTGAGCCCATTAGAATGAAATTACACAGGTTTTATTGAGATAACAAAAATACCATTGTATGTTTTTTTTTGCTTCTAATGTGAAAAAAAGGCCAAATTCCAACAGGCATCAGCAGATTGAAGCTGATTTGTTGAAGCACTTCCCTTGCACACGTAAAAAAAAAAGTACGTATTAACCAGCTTATTATGTGTTTTAGGCTCATTGCACAGCAGTTTTTTGAGCACTATTATAAAAATCCTATTGGATTAGCAATTAATATGGTGCAAGTGAATTTTGTTCTTGTAGGCCGAGTAGGGTTTATGTCAATTCGGCTCATGTTACGGGATATACTAATAGTTGTCTAATCCTTTCAAATTGGATTTAAATGAAATATTTGCATGCCTGTTAATGATCAAATTAGTAATGCAGGCCCAGAACTTTGAACTCCAACAGCACATGGCACGGCATTATGTGTATTGGTAGAACAAAGTGCTTCTGACCAGTGATTAATAATAGTTGTAGCAATAATAGATTCAAATTAAAGCTGCAAGCAGCACTGAGCAGTACCTTGCACAGCCATGCACGTCAGAATGTGTCGCATGCCGAGATTTTGTGCAAGTCACCCCAATTCCTGCTTCCAGCAGGTGGTGCTATGGCCGATTATTGTAACTGTCCTAAGGCTCTGATAAGATGTGGACTCTCAAGTTTCAGTCACTTCCTGTTCAGTTGTTTGCATCGGCCATGGAGAGTTTTCAGTTCATCTTGGCCTGTTACATATGTGTGCCGATTTTCGTAGCTCTCGGTAAAACAGGTTTCTGGGGCTATCATTTTTCAATTTTCCAGGTGTCGTCATTGAGCCATTTTTCCAGTCACGTGTGTGATTCCTCCAAATTATTGCCTTTTTGGCCAGGCCTGATGACTGGGTTGCAGAAAGGTTATGTATGTTTAGGCACTCAAAAACGTGTTTTCCTATTATGAAAAAAGTATAAGAGTTAATATTAATAATCTTTACAATTTCAATAGGGTCATTTGCACTTTCAGTGCCTGGACCTGAATTATACTCCCAATAAAGTTTACTAAGCAGATTCTTTTTTGTTCTTATTATGTCTTTGCAGCTTTAGTCCAAATACTATTACACTTTAGAATGAACTATTCCTTCCTCAATCAGGCATGCTGAATCATCACTGATCTCCAGTACAAGGATTGGCGATTGTCTGAAGTTGCTGGAATGAACAACCTGATTTACCAGGAGCTTCATGGTGTGCTTCAATAAGAGCACCAGAAAAGTCAACAAGGATATTTCATGGAGCTCAGGGTGAGTTTATGCTTTCTCACAGAGAAAATTCATCACTGAGCAGTAAAATGTAGATGTTTGGACATACTGATGGATTTCACAGGCTGACAAACAGCAAAATAAACATTATTCTAATTGTCTCGGTTGGAAGTGTATCTCTAATAGCTGGGACTGTTGTGTGCTTTGTGAAGAAATCAGAAGGGAGGTTGGGAGATTCTAAAAGAGATTGAATCATACACTTCTTTATAGCTGAATTTGAGACGAATGTTATCCAGCTGAACTGGCACTCCTCCAAAATCGTGCTTTTTTTCTTCATATCTCCCAACAGAGTTAACAACAAAATCTTTAAATTAAATTCTGTAATAAGTGAAGAATCAACCAATATTTGCCACAAAGACTTTCAAGTGTTATTACACGTATAAACGTGATATTGCAATCTACCATCCAGATGCACTGAGAAATAAGTCTCATAAATGCACGCTCAACAAAACACTATCCATTCAGCACATTTGCCATTACAAAGGTGAAATATCAAATATGCCTCCCAGACTATGTAAAATACTTAGTATTATGTAGTATGTAATGATTCATCAATGTACAACATGCAAAGTGATATACTGCCTCTGTCTTTTCTACCACCTATCTCATTGCAAACTGACTCAGCTAGAAAGCAGAGATCTTGCTGTTATTGTTTTGTGAGGCATTCCCACAGCTGGCTCACCGTGACTTTCATTTGGGAACTTTATTATTAGACATTTTCTGTGCTGTACCTCATATTATGACTTTGGAAACAATCTTTATATATATATATATATGAATATATATCTCCAACTTGGTATTTGTGTCCTGGAGGGAGCTCAGTACTGCAGCCAGTCGCTCCACCACAAGGAAACCTACATAGAAGCAACGCTTTCCCAGCAGACTGTTCTCGTGTAAACAGTGTCTAAAATATGAATAAAACCCTCCTGTTTCTACATGATGTCACTCACGGTCAGTAAATCAGCCACTATCTGTTACAAAAGTGGGCATTTAATTTAGCATGATATCTGAAGACTCTTAGTAAATCAGGCCCTTAGAGTTGATAGCATGACAACATCCAGGTCTCTTATATTCTGAAACACACTTGATGTATTTCCTTGAGTTAGCCTGTAAAATCACTGTGATATAAATAGTTCAGGAGATCAAAATGGCATACATGACCTATTATTTTGCTCACTGGCTATTTATCCAGGTGGGGATATCCAAGAATGGACACATAAGACAGTTAGTTGTTATGATGTCTTTTGTACATGTTATATATATGAAACATCTACAAAAGACATGCATTATGCATATTTGCATTAACATTTTTGGGACTCCCTCCATCACACCACACATCTTGATTACTTTATGTTTTGACTGATTTGACAACTCGTACAAACCAGAAGTGCAGATGGATTTCTTCAAATTTTCAGTGTCAAACACGAGGCCAAATCTCTGACAGGACTTCAACAGTTCACAGCTTAAATGCTGGCGGAAATGTCAAAACAGAGAACTTCTGGTTGTTTCTCACCACATTCATTCACAAAATAGGGGAAACTGTTAAAGTGACAAGGGACAGGTAAAAAGATCTGCGTGTCGGACACTGCGAGATCTTGTGTTTCCAAACGATCTTATCTGAAAGCAGATATTAAAGTGTGATTAATGACTGATCTGTTGACTCAGCTCTTATCAGCATAGAGGAGTGTTTTATGTCAACATGAGGCTGACCCAGTTTTCTCCACATCAAGCTGAAAATGTAAATCATTGTGTATATTTAGAGGTGTGAAGTCAGTTGCGAGAGAATCTTAAATGTTTTGGATGAAGAGCCATGGAGACGAGACACCATGGTAAATGATCACTTTTTATGACGTTTGCCCTCTTCTGAAAACAACCAACTTTCCTTATGTATGCTTAACAGAGTGAGTGACAGCCTCATGTTTTCAACACTAAATCCATCTTTCACAATATCCTACATTTCCAAGCCCACAAATCCAAAAGCGTTTACAAAGCAGACGCTACTCTACTTTAACACTGAATACAAATACATAGCAGTGGGAAGAAATACAAAACTGATATATTTGCAATACAAATAAAAACATCACAGAATTTGAGTTCCTACTCTCTTGGAGACAGCACTAGCATGCTTGAAAGAGGTCTCCACAGACTTCTTTGAGTATGTTAGGAACTTGTGAATGCACAGTCTTGCAGCCAAGAACATTTTCTTTAGCAATATCAAAACATGTGGAGCTAAAGGATTTTTATGTTTCTATACCTCATAAAGTATAATGTGCCACAAGCTCTGTGTGATGTTGAGTATTGACTTGGTGCTTATTGTAATTGACATGTGTTGCAAATTCACACCGTAAATAAACACTTTTTCATAAATCTTTCATTCAGCTATTTCTCAAGCACATGATGTCTATACTGTAACTCCCTCTCTCCTTGTATTCCTCTCCTGTCACCACTGACTGGGATATGATATGGTTACCTCTCATAGCCATCACTCCAATACTGTTTATGAAATCTACACAATGCAAAAGCAACCACAAACATTAGGATGGGATATTTGTAATGCAACCGTATAATCACAGATAACCAGGACGTCACACAGTATCAGTGGAATTAGAAAAAGGGGCATCGGCACTCCCCAATGCATTTTCTAAAAAGTAAAGAGCCATACAATCTAAATGAATCTAAGTATCCTTGTAATAAAAGTGCCAGTGTTTAATTTTACCCTGGGTGTTTCACTAACCACACAGGACCGTTATTAAACATGAGCAACAAATATGAAGACATGTACAAACAAAGATAACTAAATCACCCTGAGTACATAAGTAATGTTGGCTTCATTAAATCCAACAAGAAGTCACTTTTCCACTGCAGTGAAAAACATAAAGTAAATTTTTGTGTCTATGATGTGTGAAGTGTCTCTGAGTTACTCCTTCGCTCCCACTGTCATTGATGCAAACAGAAAATATGCAGTCACATGTATACTGTAAATGAAACGATGCTGCCCCCAGTTAAATCAGACATCATAAGTGAGAGGATCAAACAGCACAAGCTGTCATGCCTCATCATCTTCACTAATCCACTCTGTGTTAACATCTTCATCCGGCACTTTACTGAAGACACACTGTTGCATCATGTTTGCATCCCAATGAGGTTGTTTCACAATATTTGCATAATTCCGTCAGTCACGATGTGAGTTTTGCACTAGAATTGAAACACCAGAGATTCTAGAAGGCAGCGAGCCAATGAGGTTGGGCCGTGACTCTGGGAACGTTTGGTTAGGAATTTCCACTTTATGTAGTGAGAAACAAAGCTGGATTCAGCACACCATTTGGATAATTTTCCATGTATGGCGGTTATGGTTTGTTAGTCTGACACTTGAAATGCAACACCCACAGTTGACACTTCAATGTGGGCAGAGTCCTTTAGACCGTAATGGAATATATTCCAGTGCAACAGTGACATGTCAGAAAAACTCTTGCGTTTAATATATGGGAATGCGATGACTTTAGAAAATGTTCTGACAAGACAGCAATTTACCCAAAACTTTGTATCCAGGGTGCAATTTCCCTCTGGACATGAAGGGATTTCCATGCACATGCATATTGTTCCTTTTGCTAAAGTGACATCTAATTTTAGAAGGGGAAAACTTTATCCTAACTGTGACTAATGCTTCTTCACCAGGGGATGATAAAACATGTGTCTTTGCAAGTGGCCAGCTTGAGAATAGTTTATTCGCAAACTAGCAAGTTACAAATTATTTCAACATTTTTGCATCAAAGCCACACTTTTTTAAAGTCTGACTTTCACCGTCCTTATTCTATATACAGCAATTCGATTTTTTCACTAAATTTCAGACGTATACAGTACTTCAGGCTTAAAGCTGGTGCTACATAACCATATGATGGGTGTTTAAAATTACTGTCCTCAGTGAAACTGCTCTTGGGATGCAACACTCGACTATGCAGAAGGAAAATTGCACCTCCACATCGGAAAACCCCCCCTTGCTCACTTTCACCTCCAGATTACACAAGCAAGTAAAGAGTTAGGAAATTAGACTGATCCAGGGATCCAACTTGTTTTCACATTTCTCTCCAAACATGACCAATCTGCACCTTGTGACAGCATGAATGACTCTCTGTTTAGCACATACATACATGCATATGTATCGCACATACCACCTGGCTGTTCCATGTCACACAGGAATGAGGCCAGCACAGGTCATCGGAGTGAAACGACCGTGTCTGAGGCCTTTCCAACACTCCTACTGTAGCTCTTGGGAACGCCAACCCCCGACATCTGTTTCAGCATCTGAGGAACTCACGCACACATTTCAGCTCTGACAGGCGTAATAAAGAAATGATATAGATTTGTTTCAATTTGCAGTCGCTTTCGTGGGTTATAAGAGCCCTGCAGCTGTAACTTTGGCGTAAAGATAACACAGTTAAAACATACGGAGCACATAAGTATCAGGAGGTGAAAGCAGCCAACATTTTCACCTTTATTCCACCAGGCATAATATTTAACTCACCAACCACTCCAACTTCAAAGCTGTATTGCACTGCCAGATTTTCTGAAGGCACGAAGGTGAAAGACGCATTGATTGAGCGCATAATATGACTGCACGTTGTTCTGGCAGTTCTGGTATTTCAACTGTACCTAATAGTTATGCTGAAAGTGTTTGTGTTCAATTCTTTTGAACCAATGTCATTAACTTTATTTCGATACTTCTTCCATTTTTTCCGGTTGCTCTGTCAGGTTCATGCTGAAGCTATTAGAGAGAAATGAACCTCTCTGCCAGTTTGTGAGACATGTGGTGAATACATTTTCGATTTCTTGGTTTGCTTTGAAACTGCAAACTGAAGTTAGAGCTGCAGTAGATAAACTTCATGGGATAAAATAGCGAGTTGAATTTTCCGGCGTGGGCTGATGAAATATTACTGTTGTGCAACAAAAGTGCAACGAGTGGCAACAATACAGAAAACAGAACTGTTCTCTGAAGGTTTGTTGGGGAAATCTTGTGTTAATGCCTTTTTCAGTACGTCCACACTTCCGATGTCCAACAGAAACATCATTATTAAAGAGCGATTCGATGATAATATGTTCGTGAAATATTGACGTTTCCTTTGATGTTATTTACACGCAGCTGCAGGCTGGTGTTTAGATTGAATGGACAAGTGAAGCCTTTTGATAGACAGATTGCTATGACCTACCCGGCCAGGGTCGCCCACAGTCCTGAGTGGAGATGGAGGGACCAGATGGACAGTTAGGGTGAAAAGCAGATGGGCTACAATTCCATCAGCAGCTAAATAACCCATTCAAACTTCTGGTCAACAAACCCTTGCTTGATGTCATTCTCATGCTTTAATTCCACATAGTTTCAGTGTTTTTCCTACAAAGATATCTGCATAGTAGGTATATCACAAAATCTGTCACACAGCAAAAAGCAAGATCAACACAGGTACAATACAAGACACTTCCTATAGCTTCCATATCATATGTGGTTGTTAACAATTTTTACAAAAATCTTCACACCAAATTCAAATCTTTTCTCAGAGACTGGCAGATTATTTTGTAAAGTTAGAAGTGTGAGCCGCCAAGTTTACAAAGTCGGACGGCTCCTGAACAACAACAGCACGTGACTGAAGCCAAACCTGAGAGAAGTGGAGGGGAAAGATGTGGACAGAAGCTGTCCTCTGGCTGGCAGGTGTTAGCCCAAACCAAAGTCATATATGGATATATTTTGCAATACTTTTAAGGTTGTTTCTTAGAGACACAATGGAATAAATGAGATTTCCTCTCTTGTAGCCAGACCCACCTACCCGATTCTGCAGGCAGTCATGGAAAGTTATGGCAGCTTGAACTGGAATGGTCTGGTACAGCAGTTCTCAGATGATTCAGCTAGTCTCGGTTGTGCAGATATTTATCTTAAAGTAGTTTTGAGTCTGATTAGTCTGGATGTTGACGCTGTATTTTGTCATACATTTGCAGATGTATGTAGGATATTGAATAGTGTCTATTTTATCAACCTAAGGGATTCGACTGTGCTCATTTTTTTTTTTTTTTTTGCTTTCACTGGCACAAAAGGTCTGTAGACATGTGCGCTGTATTGTAAGCTCAAGTCCAAGTGGAATTATTCCCAAATGTTTGCCACAGTCTTTGTGAGGTCAGCATAATTGCAAAGCATTTCTCTTCTCCCCTCTTCTCCACAAGTGGTTCCATTCAAACAAAGCATATTTCTAACTTGTCTTACGGTTGACCAAAGACTAAAAATACAGCAAACATTTGGGGAAAAAAAGGCATGCAATTAGTTATAATCAGGAAAGAAATTCTCCTTGAACTCATGTAGAGTGAGTGGTTGTTTTGGAATTGTGGCTTTAAGGTGGTTGTCATTGTTCAATAATTGAGCTTGCATTAATGATCCAGAAAGAGAGGGTCGTTTCTGCTGAACTTGAACTGCAACACTGTGGGTAGGCTAGAATGGTGTGAAATCACAGCCTTCATCATCAAGGCTTCATCATTCAACAAATGTCATTTCAGAGGTGGACGAGGTGCTGACGCCGGTCATTACGCCACCACATAACCATCCTGCAGCTCAGTGCTGGTTTAATCAAGGAGGATATTAGCAAGACAAAGACAGTTAAAGCCTCATGAAACAACAACCCAGTCATTGAAGGCCATAAGATCAAGATGATTGAGAGAAATAGCTTCACTACAGATATATTTAGATTTAAAGATTCAAGCTTTGTTGGGCTATCTAATCTCATCAATTTAGGCTTAAGTATAAATTGGTGAATCCTTACAATATTTGTGGGTGATTCATCTGACTTTTTCAATACAACCAATGATAGGCTGGAGTGTTGCATCACCTCTTGAAGTTGACACCTCATAGTGAGAACACCCCACCGGTCTTTTACTCTCTGTCTTTCTGTGCATAGTCTGCATGTTGTTCCAGGGCCATTCAGGTTTTTATTACTGTACTTTTCTGGGTGTGCTTGTTTGATTATTTGTGTGATTTGACATAACTGTGCGGCTGCATGTGGGAGATTAAGACAAACTGACTTGTCTAAATTGGACCCTGGGGTTTATCCAACACCCTCCAAGATTGTCTTGAGAAGGTGCGAATGACGAATTAATGGATGGAAAGAAATGATGGATATATTGTTGTAAAGGTTGTAAAGTCACTCATATAGTGGAATAAAGGTGAACAGTACAAACTAACAATTCAATGACATCTGAAGACATTACATGTTCCATGCGGATACATTGCTTTAGGACACAATTCCTTGAAACTGAACAGTCTTCAGCCATTATTTATTACATACATTCTGACTAAAAAGTAATACATGTGTAGCCAAAAATACAGCCAAGTCCAGTACTGTCCACAAACTGTTAGTATTAGCGTGATAACTCACTCCCTTCCACTTATTATTATTGACAGTATCAAACAGGAACAGTAACATAAGTTTGATCACAGCGATAGGACCCAATGCCGCTGTGGCAAAACAAAAGACATTCATTTATCTTTCCTATAGTTTATCTCTTGTGGAGTTTAAGAATGCCTGCATCTCACTCTCCAGCTCCATCTCACTCTCCAGCTCCAGACAGGCAGCTGTTTCTGCCATGAATTTCGTTCACGCTCAACCTGGAATCCACTAATGGGCAACCAATGATCATCCATCTCCTTCAGCAAGATTGATTGGGCCTTGTAAATCACCACAAGAGGCCATTGACGCATGCTCTAAAAGGGTCTATTAGGAGTTTATTTAGACTTTCCATACCAGTGTCCCACAGAGATCATGGTGACACTGGAAATGATTGAGCTTGATTTAATAACCTCAAATGCAACAGTTGAGATCCTTTTACTGCAACAAAATATTATCACTTATCACCAGTGAGCGATTTTTAAAGAGATGACCAACATTTACAGCGAAAACAAATTTTGTGTAATGAAGATTAAATAAGTTTCTCCAAACACTGTATCCGCTTAAGAACAGACAAAACAACACAAGTCAGCATGTCCACTAATCTTGTAAGGATGTGAATGCATTCCTTTATCTGGCTCTCCTTCCTGCTTCTTCCCCATCTGACGATCTGTAAATCAGCCGTGTTTTGACACTTAATGGCTCTCGACCTTTGGCCTCTGCAACAGAGTCCAGTGTCCAAGTGTTTAGTCTCAGTGAGGCAGATTAGGAGGTTAAAAAAAAAAAAAGGCAGGCAAAACAAGGAGAGGCTGCAGCAGTTTCCACACAGACGGGCTTTATACCTGAGAGGCAGTGATTAGAGACCTAATCTGCTGCTATGGTGGTCCTGCAAGAGGACACGCAAGCACAATAGCACACACAGTGGCAGTGCTGATCCATTTTGAGAAACGCTACTGACAATGCTTGTTTGTAAATAAAAAGTAAGATGTCAGACTTTTACACAAGGCAGATTTGCAGGTATGAACCGATGGTTATAAATGAATAAAACGTTGAAAAAATGAAGTTGAAGTATACAATCAAATTTTACTGTGACCTCGTAAATTGCCAAAATACACAGGTATAATATACAGGCACACACTACCACACACAGTGGAGCTAGCTGGTAAATAGCTGGTAAGACCTGCGTGCGATAAACAGAGTCTAGTGAAAAGTGAAGCTGAGCTTTGCTTTCCCTCTGAACACCCAGTAAGGCTCTTCACATGTCAAAATCATTGCATTCGGTAACTTGGGATTGATCTTAAAGTCAATTTTGATATCATGAAGAGTATGTCAACATGTATTTCCTTATTTATCAGCTGATATTTATGTCATCCTGACATAGAAATATGTAGAACATTATTTGGCACAAATCTAAAGACATTTCCAGATATCTCGTAACACGAGGGAGTCAGGAATAACAAAAACAAAGTCTTGAGAGGAAACTGAGCATTTTCGATATTGAATAAATCAAACACATAATGTTGAAAATGAAATCTAGGTCAATATGTATTTATTTCAAATGCAGATGAGATTATTTCACTGTCTAATGTTCCGAAACAGCTTCATACTAAAGTACAGTTAAAGTGAAGTATAGAATAAAGTTTCTACCTACTTCTACTCAGTTTTGCTCTCACATAAGTAGAACGCCTCACTCATTTGGCAGTACCACCACATGTTCCTCCTTTCCTCTATTTAGTAAACGTGACTTATGTACTTTAGAGTAACACGACTGAAGCATTACTTTCCATAATGTGCAGTAATACGTTTCTGTGGCTGTTTTTGTTTTTCTGTACTAAATGCCCCAGAACTAACATCTGCATACAATCAGCTCCACCATCATCTCCGAACTGTGGGAATCCTCAACTAAAAACAAAAATTACCAGCTCATTGTTGAACTGGATGAATGTCTTCCCTTCACCCCCCCCCCACAAAATGTGATATGCAGTTAATTTTTTGGCAGCTCCTCCAAATGTGACTTCACTCAAGATCAAAATGTTTGTCCAACAACTAAAACACAGGCAACGTATCATCAGCCTGACTCAGCATAAAGACAGTCTAAAAATGTAGTCAATGCAGATCCAATCATTACCCACAAATGTTGAAGACAGTCAGTTTTTGATGCAGGTTTATTCTACCAGCTATCCAGATGCACATTATATAGATGGCCAGCTATCAACACCAGGGGCTCCAGGAGCGAGGCCTGAGTGACATAAGGAGTGTATGAAATGACTCCTCTGGCCAACGCAGTGTGAGAAGAAGGGAAGCGTGCAAGAAATATTTTCCGCATAGTTGTACGGGGATGGGAAAACAGAGACTTGGTTGGGTAACAAGAGTTATAAGCCTGGGAGAATTTTAGTTTCCAAGCATCTAAAATGATAGTCATTTGTAATAAAAAAAACTGTTTGGACACAATTAGAATAGCTGTGGTTTCACAGTTAATTGAAAGTATCAGAGGAGGTAGGATAAATGAAGCTACCCCCGAGCAAAGCAAAACTGAGGCTCGACTACAGATGCATTGAAGGAGTATAAAACTCAACTTCTATTTCTGCTTGGTATCTGTATCCAAGTTAAAAGATTTTTGCAGCTGCTTTTGCTCATTAAACCACGCTATCAACTGCTGGAACTTTGCCATATCGTTGGAATTTCAAAGTAGTCATCACTTTTTGGCAAAGCCTGATACAAAAAAAAAAAAAAAGGAAAAATCGTTGGCTACTGAGGTGTGTAAAAGTAAACTGAATACAGCAAATGCAAAGTAAAAAAAAGACAAACTCTTTCACGAACATGTCGTGTGTACCCACAATAGCTCACTGATGTAAGCTGGTTAGAGCAGATTACTGGATTACACGTATCCATTTAGTTTTTTAAAGGAGTCAGTAATTATAGTTGTAACAACAGTAAAGGAGCTTAAGAGCCCATGAAGGACAGTTTGACCAGGGTGGTCTCTCTCTCTCTCCCCCTCTCTCTCTCTCTCTCTCTCTCTCTCTCTCTCCATCATTCTGAGTGGAGTGAAAACGAACCCAATACTTATAACCACCTGAAAAAGGTTAAATGCTGTATCTGCAATCCAAGTAAAACAGAACACGGCCCTGAACGACGCACCGAGCAGCAAAGCAAAGTCAAAGTGTGTTAGTGACTGTTCATGGAGTTTTAGTGTCAGATAGCGAAAGACCTCATGAAGCTCTTTGAGGAAAACCAGATAATAGCAGAGGTGCGTGTGTGAAGGAGAGAGTGAATGTGTGTTTACAGGAAGAGATGAGAGATGAGACCAGTGAGTGTCTGTGTGCTCGGAGCAGAGCCAGATTCACTCAAGGTGAACCCTGAACTGAATTCAGCAGCTTATGGTGGTTTGCCTTGAGCGGAGCTGTTTAACCAAACTGCTGCTCCGAGGGCGACCGCAAACCCCTGACTTTGGTTCACATTTTACGGCATCAAAGTATCTAGTTCCAGTGCAGCAAATACTTGCTTTACAAGATCCTGAGGGTCTGGTTTTATGAGAATATATCCGATCATTTGACACTGTGAGGCTGACATGCTTGAAGATCTACATGGTTTTTGGGTTTACTGGATAAACGGAGCCCTGGGAGCAACAGTGGCTAATATGTACATTATATTTATGTCTGTAAAATCAAAACAGGACCAACCAAGACAAGCATTTTTGGCTCTGTCTGTACAGTATATTCATGAAAGTAATCCTCAACCTGATGTAACTAGTTTGAACACCAGTCAGACTGCAAACACAATACCATTTAGAAAATGACACAAAGCACAGGCCTGGGATTAGGCACAGGGTGATAATAATGACAAAGCACAGGTACAGATGATTCATAGGAAAATATAAGATAAATCTGAAGGATCACAGAATGTAGCCTTCATTGAGGTTTATATTTTAAATACTGCACGCTCACCAGCTTAATGGTAAATTAGGATCTGTCCCACAGATATGGAAGTACAGGGAACATCTTTGCCACTTATAGCAGCGACATGCACCGAGATGCTGTCAGACAGAGAGCTATTCTGAAACCAATCTAAATATAGAGCAGTACGTAACACGGGTGCAACAATAAACCAAACAATTGGACAGATTGTGCACACAAGGTCTCTACAGAAACCGCCGTCCATTACAATGTAACATCAAGGTCCTACTGTGACTCTGACGTGTGAAGTTGTGTCTTTTTTATAAAACCATACAAATGGTACATTACTGCACTGATATTAGAGAATTTAAGAAAATAAAAAAATACATTTACTTTCAGTTTTGCGGTAGCATGCTACGTGTTTTAGAACAGAAGATCTGGGTTTGATTGTGGGGCCTTTGTCGACATGTATGGTGCTTTAGCTTCCTCCCACAATCATGCTTGTTATGATAAGTGGTGACTCTGAATTGGTGCGAGTCTGTGCTTGAGTAATTATCTGTCTGTCTAGCCCTGTGCACTGGTGACCTGTTCAGTGTCCAACCTATCCTTTGCAAAGTGTGAGCTGGTAGAATCCAAAGCTCTTCTAAACCCCTGGAGAAAAAGGTAAAAGTTTATAAAAGATAAATGAATGGAGGGATTCTTACACGTACGGATAAAATACAGGACTCATTGGTTCCATTGGTTCATGTCTCCAACGAACAATGACGTCATTAGCATTCTGTACACCACTGGGTCAACACATCAATGATCTACCTGTGGAGAGCATTGGTAGTGCAGGTAGATTGCATGTCAAATTGGAAAATATTCTAACTGACATACAAATGGGTCTGCTCTTAAAATTCCAATGCAAACATTTAAAGAAATGCAGACTGAGTTCTGTTAGGGTTTTCTGATTGTTGACCTACAGCACTGGTGCTTAAAAACAAGATGAGGTTGTTACAGCTGATGATTTTATCCTGAACATAATAGGTCATGGTTTATGGAGTTCATCAAACCTCATCACATCTGCATTCATTTAAATACACCAACATTCCCAAGCTTTCTCAAATAAGCCTAAAAATAAGTCTGTTATATTTTGACCTACTGGCTCACACCTGTGACTGGATATTTTGTTCCAAATGAGTCAACATGAGAAAAGCAAATTTGGCACATACCAAGTACAGCAAAAAAACTAATAAAACAACCAATTCTATAAACCGCCTAATAACGGAGTGCTGGGTGTGTGATTAACCATAAACCAGAGAGGGGAAAACCAGATCAGCTTTCTTTCTTAAAATGAAAATGTAACTGGGTTTCCTTGCTTGGGAAAAGCAAAATTTCATAGTTCATGAGGGAAGAAAGATATTACTCACCTTGGTCTTCTGAATATGAGGCCGTACTGCTGGCAGGCCAAGCCCACAGTAGGGGTGTAAATGATAGGCATGAACCTTTCAACATCTGACATCAGCAGCCGGTAGAAGAGTTTCTCATTGCGATCCTGGAGCCCCATCAGGAACACATATCTGGGAGCGACAAGGAGGATCAGGCAGGGAAACACAGCATGTTAATCTTTACCATATTGAGGATGGATACCTGCTGAACTAAACAATGGATGATTGAAATCAGATGTTATATCCAAGGTGTTTGTGTGAGAGATGTACCCAGGAGACCCATGGAATTGAGTGCGTGTCTATAAGGATACTGCATTATATGGATAAATGCCACAAGGCCAACTGAGAATAGAAGCATGCTTCAAATAGCATGGAAAGAAAAGAGGAAGAAGAACATTCCTCTGTGATGTATAATGATAATTCGTAAAGACAATTCCAAATGACTGAGAAAATACACTGAAAACAAATCAATTCCCAAATAGTCTACACACGGTCTTTGTTCTGCCCGGAGATCACCCGAAAACTTAAGGTTTGCGCATGACACAAACTAGGCAAGTGCATGCCAAAAAGAGCTCCATTTGTAATCAGAGAAGTTTCCATAAAGCCAAAAGCACAAGTTGCTTCTTGTTGAGGGGATAAAAGGATGCAGGCCTTTCTGCTATAGGTTAGGACACAACAGCTGCACAATACAGGGAAGTGACAAGTTCTCCAAGAGAGCTGCTTTCACTTTAGAGAAGCCATTAGCATCTGCCACATGCAATATATCACAAGGGGGGCTTCAATGTGCAGGTGTAATTAATTTAGCATTGGATCCATTATTTGGTTTTGACTCAAAATTTTTCATTTTTCTCAGCTTAAGGTTCTCCTACAACCCTTTTCCTGGACTCCTTTTACTTATATGGAAAACAAAGACAAGGTTTTTGCCCATTTCAGGAATTAATGCCAGAATACTGAGAGGGTGTCAATTAAAAAAAGTAAACTTTAACCAAAAAAACGTTTTGGTTTGTGTTGTTGCCAATGTGCAGTGTATGTCATTGTGTGTAAAGAATATAACTAAAAACGTCAGTAAGAATGCAAAACTTACAATTTGAATAATATAATTTAATTGCAGTAGCAAGAAGTCCTGGTCAGCAGAGTACAACTAATGTATTTTCCCAAAATAGAAAACCATTTCCAATCAAGTTGAAGCTATAAAAAATTTATGCAAAACCACGACTCCTAATGAATAAAGCTTTACAAACTCACAGTCGATCACATGAGAAAAGGTTGCAACTGCTGCACTACAGTGTATCCGTGAACGATACTTTAAAGATCAAGGTCATGAAAGGGTCATGAAACCTCATTTATTTATATCAAGGGAAACAAAACTAAACATACAATTAGGCAGAATGGGTGTTTACTGTGTATGAAATATGTGGCAACTTTTTATTTGAAACATGCATATTTAAGTGGAAGCTAAAAAAACAGGAAATATTCTGCTGTGCAATTTGATCAGAGGATGATAACCTCTGGATTTTAACTCCTCCAGGAGGTTAGAGAGATAACTGTAGGCTACAAACACACAACTTGTGTGACTGAGTCAAGATTTAGGAAAATCAATTGAAACAAAACAGGGTT